>PVIC010005118.1:0-59347 GCA_004025085.1 Thryonomys swinderianus
GGGGATCGAACTCAGGTCCTTACGCTTGCGAGGCAGGCGCCGGAACCACTGAGCTAACCCTCCGGCCCAGAATTTTTCACTTTTCTGCTGTACTGGTGCTCAAAAAGTTTTGAATGTTGTAATAGTTTGAATTTTGGATTTTTGGACTAGAACCCTAGTAGTATTGCTCAGGACCTTTTGTTTGTGTGTGTGTATGTGTGTGTGTGTATTTTATGATAAATAGAACTATCTTCTGTCAACTTCTAAAAGTAGAGTGGAGAACGTAGCCAATTGTTTTAATGGTTACTGTAATTGTGCAATTCTGAGAGCACTGTCCATAAAATGTATTTCAATGAACATTGCTTTATGTTTTTTTTTACTTTAAAACAAGGCAAATCTCCATGCCCTTTATTTATAATTTAGACTCATGAAACTCAAGATAGGAGAATAAGTCCCCAACAATTCCCATAGGCCATGAGCAATACATCTAGGCACTGAATTCAGGCTTAGCCGCAGACCATGTGTTCTCTTCCCACACAGAGAGCTGGAAATGGAAGGAAGAGGGTGATGCTTCCATGGAGAGAAAGAGGCAGAAGATATTTAGAGCAGTCCTATTCTCTTTAAAAACTGACATAAGTGCAGAAGACCAGAGATTGAAAAGTGAAAATATAAGTAAAGATCTGTGTCCGGAGTAGAGTTTTTATATGAAATGAGGTGAAATGAGAAATGAGCCTGAAATATAGACTCGGTAAATGCAGGATGGTGAAGAGTGACAAGAGGTGAAAGACACGGGCCTGACTTTAATTTAGTTCATTTCACTTTCTTCTGCTGAGCCGCTTCATTCTTTAAGCTGATCCTGCATATCCTGGCTAGAATAATGGCCTATGAATTCTACCTTTTACGATTCAAATCCCTGCCCCAGAGCTTCAGATGTTCCCTGTTACAAAATTGAAGCGTTTCTTTTCCCAAGTTTGTAATGAGCTCCGTTTGCCTGTTTCCTGGCCCTGCGGGTCTTCTCCGATCAGATGAAGCACCTTATGTGTTACCTCACCCCCTTTCCTTTGTCGTGTTTACTTATTCTGCTCAGCTTCCTTTTCCACATCACTGTTTCCTCAGATTCATGCAAGGTAAAATTTTAATTTTATGTTTCAGGTTTATAAGGGCTAGCCACTATGATATTCATTTTTTTTTTACTATTTCATATAATATAAAGCATCTTCTAATTTAACCCATATTTATCAACTTATTCCTAGGTTACTTTTGTTTCTCCAAGAGACTGTAAGCATTTCCTTTTAGTAGCATTTCATTTTATTAAAATATGGCACAGTGAAAACAAAGGTAGTTCACAACAGAACATTCAGTTAAAGTGACAAACAGTAAAAAACTGAACATCAGTGGGTGCAGAAGAACTTGGTAGCAAACTACAACAGATGCATAAGGGATACAGAACAGCTAAATGATGAGTAATCCAGTGTCTATGAGACATGAGTCAAGCTTAAACCAAAGCTCTGAGAGGATTTATTTCTCACCTTACAAACTCTAACAGCTAAATAAATCAGTATGGTTTTACTTCATTAGTCAAATTAATCTGCCTAATGCAAATTCTTTTCACTAATCTCTTATCTTGGCTGTATAAGAGATAGTTAACTGTTTTTCCTGGTCTGAGAAAAGAAAGAGAAAACATCTTTTGAGCATCTTATAAATATACTTTAGCATGCAATAATGCAAGGAGGGCTAACTGCCTTCTTTCTGGTGTAAGCTTAGCTTCTGACATACTGATCTCTGGCTTTCACGGACCTTCACTAGATTGTGTGCTGTTTGGGGCAAGGAGGTTTGTGTCTCCATAATGAAAAATTGCTTGGAACTCTACACATGGAAAATTAACTTTAAAATTGGGACTAAGTGAGAAAATATTAGTAAGCCTTGCTATTTTACAATGTACAAAAAGGAAGACAAAGAGCATTTGGTTTCTTTTTTTATTACATTAATATTTTCAGTAGGCATGCTTCATTTTGGCCTCAAATTTATACACAGTTACTTTGGGTCACAAGTTTTTCAAAAATTTCTGCTCTGCCATTGTGGCTCCCAATTCTCAATATAGATCAAATTAAAACCATCTATCAGTTCCTTTGGGCTACCTTGAAATTTCTCTCAATAGATCATTTTGTTCATTGACCTAATCTCAGCCTCCTAAAAAGTCTTGGGACAAAGGTAAAATCTCTCTTTCGCTCTCTCTCTCTTTCTCTCTTTTTCCTCTCTGTCTCTTTTGACAGAGTAAAACGTGCATAACTTCCAGTCTACTTTCCATGGAGTCCATGTTCACAACTGAGATCGCATGAGTGTGGCCTTTACTGCCCAAATTCTATTCTGGTCAACAGAGTTCCAACCAGTCATGCACTGGCTTCTGGTTACAAGTTTCTATGGCTACTTGAGCTGACGCTCCTATTTTCTCATGCAAACCTCTTCTGAAGGTTCCTAAAGTACTTGTCCAGGTGGTCCCAGTGGTGATTCTACTTCTCCAGTAGCATTTTTTTTCTGTATTATTTAGCTTTCATATTGGTGGACAAACACTTAGCACCCCTCTGAAAAGAGCAGAAGTTTATTTGACTCAGTTTCAAAGCACTCAGTTTATGGTTGGCTGACTCCAAAAGAGGAATGCTGTGGTAGAAGGGCAAGGTGGAAAAAAGCTTCACAGTTCATAGCCGTGGGGAGCTAGAGCAAGAGAACAACTTGAGAGGGAAGAGCGCAGGGGCCACAGTATCTGACCCACACATCCATGATACACTCCCAGACACATGCAGAAGTGTAGTTCACTAATCTACTAGGTAGCTGCTAAACCATTTGGTTGACACTTAACATTGGCACTAAGAATTGAGGTGAAATATTCTCACAAAATGAGAACTCAGAATGAGGGTGAAAGGCAATTTTCTTTAAGATTGTCATTATGGGCCATTTAGGTTGTGAATCTTACAGATAAGGTGCTTTAATGTAATTAATCTTCAATAGTCACCTATTCAGATAAAATCCGTAAAAAATGTTGTTCATCCACACATGATGGTACATAATCTCAGTACTGTAGGAGGCCAGATCAGAGCTCAGATCAGCAACTTAACAACTTAGTGAGATTTTATCTCAAAAGTTATTTGAAAAAATGGCTGGGCATGTACCTGAGTACAAAGTACCCAGGTTAAATCCATAGTACTCCAAAAACACTGTTTTTCACTTCTGTTATAGTTCAAGCACCTTCACTGATACAGAATGTGTCATAACTAATGGTCTGTTAGATGCTTAAAAATCAAGCAAAACACTAATGTCTAAGTAGAGAGTCCTTCCATTTGGACATCCATACATGTGTTGGGTATTTATTTAATGTCATTATATGTCAGATATTTGTGATGACTCAAAAGGTAGAAATTTACTCATAAAATTATTCATAATATACCCATAATCCAGGGGATACATGAATAAATTATAGTAAAATACAATGAGGTAAGTGCAGGGAACTATGGGGTCTTAGCAAAGAAAAACTGTGAGTCAAATAAACCTCTCCTCTTTTAAGATAGAAGTGCTAATTTCTCCTGAAATATAGAATTTTATTTAGAAACTGTTTAAAATAGGAAAAAACTCTGTCAAGTAAGACCAACTGGAAAATGGTTTCCCAATAAAATGGATTTTTAGGGCAACAAAAGCCTAAAAGGCCACAAAAAAGAAATAGCACAGTAACACCACTGTTATTTAAACAATGACTAGTTACTTGCATTTTTTGGCATTGTTAATCACTGAATCTGGGTTTTCCTCTGAATTCCACATAAAGCATGCACTACACAATTATTTTATCATAAAATACCTGTTGTCTATACACACACTTTAGGACAAGCTAAACTTAGATTGGAATGTTCAGAAAATATTTCAAGATTCACTAGACTCCTGAGACCAATCATTTCACTTTTGCATAAAGAGTTAAAATAATATATGCTACATGATCTGTCATCAGCAACTATAATAATAATTGTAGTTCATTAAAATTGGTTTTTCAGATTTTCAAATAAGTGTATATAGCCATATAAATTAAACATGGCAACTTATAAGTGAACAAAATATTCTAACAATGAGCTAAAATATACTCTTTCTGTGTGGCTAGAACAAAAGGAATTCAGCACATAATGACAATATCATTACATTTTCTTTTATTTAAATATTATTAATCATAAAATCAGAAATATGTACTGTTTAAAAAGTAGAAAAAGCGGAACATGTAAAAAGGGAAATCATCTGAAAAGGCACTCAAAACTTTGAGAGCCATCATCAGTTTGGTACAAACCCTCTCGGTTTGTCCCATATGTTATGTTATACTTCTTACAAAATTGCAACCAGAGAACCTATCTTCCCACTCATCACTGTACGGCATATATTTCTCATATTACAATATCTGATTCATAGTACTTAATAGGCATATATTATTTTGTGAAATAGTAGATTAGTTGCATATTAGTAATTAAAGCACTAGAATACCAGTATTACTAAGTAGAAATATCCTTTTTAAAATAAAATAAAGTCTGAAGAGATTATTACAGTGCTATCTTGCAAATAAAATACTATGCCATTTTAGTAATAATCTCCCTCAATAGAAACATTCACACTTAGGTTCTAATCTGTGATTTTATCACTTCTATAAAATGAAGCTTATTTTCACATTCACTTGTGTTTTCATAACAATCATTACCAAATTTTATGAAAACAGGAATTAAATGCTATACTGATGGTTGTATTAATAGATATGCAAAAGTTCTGATGTGTGATGTATAAATACACATAAGACTTTTAAGTTCTCCTGAACCATATGTATATCTACCTACCCAAACATAAATTGTTTTTATTTTTTATTTTAAAGATGTAATGTGTAAGAACGTCATACAAAAGTGTGCATATGAAAATTAGTAGTTATTTTGACAGGAGTACATAAACATATCTTGCAAATATATAGAGTAGTATCTCATGTTATATTTTTCCTTTGTTAGCTGTGTGTGTGTGTGTGTGTGTGCATGAATTTTCCAGATGGTAACTTAGTAATTATTATTTTAAGATTGTGTGACTCTTTTTTTGTTTTTTTGTTTTTTTGTTTTTTTTTTTGAGACAGGGTCTCGCTTTGTAGTTCAGGCTGGCCCTGAGCTCACTATGTAGCCCAGGCAAGCCTCAAACTCACCAATCCTCCTGCCTCTGCCTCCCAAGTGCTGGGATTACAGGCCTGAGCCACCACGTCCGGCACTGTGGTATGTGGTATTGATGGCTGGTGGACATGAATCAACACGCCCAGCATTGTATGTGGTTACTGGGATCAAACTCAGGACCTTGTGCTTGCGAGGCAGGTGCTGGAACAACTGAGCTAACTCTCCAGCCCCAAGACTGTGTGACTCTTTTTTTTTAAAATGGCTATCCTGCTCAATAATATGTAATTAAAATGCCAACTCAAATTAGAGTATAGATAAACATTTCTGCTGTGTGAATTGAGTAACTTCCATCAAAGACAATAATTAACAGGAGAGATGGTCTGAATTTAATCAGGATTAGAATATGTAGTATTCTTTTAGCATTTATATTAATCTTTAAGGAGATTTAATTGACTTTACAATATTATAATTGATGAACATTTTTGAAATTTTGCTTTTACTTCTTGCCAATAAAGCCAGCTAGTTTTTTATTTGTTTACACTCTAAAGGACTAGGTTTATAGTTTTAGAGATCAGTTCATGACATAATACAAGTATCAGTGTTGGACATCACAGTTCCTATTGAAAAACAGTGAGTAGAATATATACAATAGCGGATAGATAAGCAGAAACTAAAGCAACAGAATTGTCTTGTCTAGGAAATGGTTTCTTAGTGTAGGATCTGGAATGAGAAAGGAACTACATTTTTCCATATATAAGAATTATTATCTGTGCTGCTTGAAGTCTTTCTAAAATACAAATGCAATAACATCAAAAGGTGTTTAAAATCAATCTTACTGTCTTCTGAACTAGAATAATATTTGCAACCTTACCTACAGCCTGTACACCACCATGTGTAGCTCTGAAGTATACACCCACAGTCCTCTCACCCACTGCACTCCGCTGTCTACCAAGCATCACTTCATCCTTCATCATATGTCTACCAAGCATCACATCACCCTTCATCAATAGCACATTCTCCAGACACTGTTTCCCACATTTGTTAACACACCTTTATAACATTCCTGGGATCCTGTTTCATCTGTTTGGAATCCTTTTATCTCTCTTCACTGCATGGGAAAGTCTCATGCAACTTTCAAGGCCCAAGTGCATTATCACATGATCTCTGAGTCTCCTTCCCAGTACCTAAGTGCTTGAGAGGATGAGAAAGTGAAGAGGTAGGGACAAAACTAATAGCAGTGATTTTTCATATGATTCACTGTCTTACATTGCTAAGTATCTGCCCAAAGTCAGCAAGCCCGCTCACTCCAGAATAAACAGTGTCCCATTCTTACTAAGCTATCAGACAAGATTGGCACGGAACATCCATAGACCTCCAGAAAAAATTATTATTAAAATCAATTAACTGGATTGCCTGTACCCAGGCTGGTTGCCTGCCAGCCGGCCCCCATTCCACACCAGAGCTGAGCTGAGACAGACCAGGCAAGGTAAAGGTTGAGGTCTATCTCCTTTTGACTGATATGCTTGGCTTGGTATATTATTGTTGCTGATTTTGATACTGTTGTTACTCTTTATTTCTTCCTTCTGACATAACTATTTTGTTTTTAATTTTGTTTCTTTGCTGGTGCTGAATCTGTCCAGCTTTCTGGGTCTCTGTCCTCTTAATTGCTTACATCTTTAGAGAAGAGGGAAACTAGTTTCTGTTTTTCCTTCTACTCCTAGGTCCCTCTATTCACCTCTTGTTCCCACACCCTCTCCTTTCTTCCAATCAGAAGCAATACCCAGAAGTAAAAGGCTCTCAATCTACCCTAATTCTTCTTCTGAACTATTATAAGAAGGTGTGCAAAGTCTTCAGTGGCCTTGCAGTTCTCAGTTGGTACTGTCTTACATATGTCCCTTTAGCCTCTGTTATCCTCTGGCATATATGAGGTTCTCGAAATCTATGTGACCTTTATAAATCTGCTAAACCTATTTCTGAGCTTTCATTCTCCTTCTATATTCGTACTTCCCTGACTCCCCAGTGACCTTTTATTCCCAAAGGGTATTACAGGGACATTTAAGATGTGCATGTTGTATACACATTGCTGATTAATTCTAAAGTTTGGCTTATGGACATAGAGGTAACTCATGAGTTCAAAGTATTCAGAATAGAAATTATCAAAACTTTTCACTTCATTTACTGTGTTTAACACTGTTGTTGGTACTAATTTTACCATGGTAACAAAGATAATGTGATTGTTCTGATCAAATAGCTCCCATGGTTTGTCAGAACTGAGAACTTTCAAGGGTCATTACAGATTCAAGGAAGACAACCCAGGAAGGTGCCACTTCCAAAGGGTCCCGCATAAAAGAAAGAAAGAGACTTGCAACAAATAATACCCAGACACCAGGCAAGGAATTAAGTAAATAATATTAGTAACAACAAAGGAGTATAAATGAGAAAATATTCAAAAATGCCATACACAAAGATCACCACGACAGAAGAACTCAGGGGAAAGGGAAATGGAGCAAACTGAAACTCAAACACCAGGACACTTTGAGATGGCAACAAAAGCAGATCTAGTAAAATGGAAATCAGAACTCATCTCTGAGATGAAAAGAGAGATACTGTCCATAGTGAAAGACTTCATTAAAGAAGAGATCAGCGACATGATAGAATCTAAAATAGCCAAAGCAATGGAACCATTTAAACAGCTTCAAGCAGAGCTCCGGGAGATAAAGAAGGAGAATGAAAATTTGCAAAGTAGAATAAATGAAGCTGAAAACTGAATTTCAGACCTAGAAGACAGGATGGCAGCCAATGAACAGGCAAGACATAATCTATGGAAAACGGCAAAGGACCATGAGAAATCAATCCAAGAGCTTCTAGATGATTCAATGAAGAATAACATAAAACTGATTAGAGTCACTGAGGAAGCAGGAGACAGTAAAAAGACATAAAAAAAAAAAACTGTTGTCAGAGAAAATGACAGAAAACTTCACAAGAAAAGAATTGGACATACAAATAAATGAGCCCTTTAGGACTCCAAAGGGCCATGACACCTACACCTAAATATCTACACCTAAAAGAGATAAAGAAGGTCACTATATTCTCATACAGGGAATGATCCAAGAGAAAGAAATAACAATCATAAATATGTATGCACCAAACTCAAATGCACCCAACTACATAAAACAACATTAGTGGACATGAAAAACCAGATATCCACAAATACAATACTAGTAGGGGACTTCAGTACTCCTCTATCACAAATTGACAGATCAATTGGACAAAGAATCAATAAGGAAATACTTGAACTAAATCAAACTTTTGAGCAAATGGACTTAATAGATGCCTACAGAATATTTCACCCTACAAGGCCAAAGTATACCTTCTCAGCTGCTCATGGATCATTCTCCAAAATAGATCACATTATAGTTCGTAGAACAGGCTTAAGTAAATGCAAAGGAATTGAAGTTATCCCCTGCATGCTATCAGACCATAATGCCCTGAAACTGGAGCTGAATAGCAGAAGAAATTCCAAGATCCTCACAAACACATGGAAACTGAACAACACTCTGATGACCAACCAATGGGCCACAAAAGAAATTAAAGAAGAAATTAAACAGTTTAAACAACTAAATGACAACCCCAGCACAACATACAGGAACTTATGGGACACAATGAAAGCAGTTCTATAAGGGAAATTCATAGTAGTGAATGCCTACACTTGGAAAATAGAGCACACTGAAATAAACAATCTAATGATGAACCTCAGACAAATAGAAAAAGAGTAACAAACCCAGAACTCATACTAGGGAGGAAATTGTTAGGATCAGAGCAGAAATTAATGTAATGGAGACAAAGAGAACAATACAAAGAATCAATGAATCAAAGAGTTGGTTCTTTGAAAAGATAAATAAAATAGACAGACCCTTAGCCAACCTTATCAAACAAAGGAAGGAAAAGGCTCAAATCCATGCTATAAGGAATGAAAATGGGGAAATCAGCACAGATCCAGAGGAAGTCCAAAGGATCATAAACACATACTTTGAAAATCTATACCCCAAAAAGATGGAAAATCTAGAAGAAATGGATAGATTCCTAGACACATATGAACTTCCAAAGCTGAACGAAGATGATATAATAATGTTAAACAACCCAATATCAATCTGGGAAATTGAAAGTGTAATAAAAAACCTACCAACAAATAAAAGCCCCAGTCCTCATGGCTTCACTGCTGAATTCTATAAAACTTTTAAAGAAGATGTAACACCGGTACTCCTCAATCTTTTTAATAAAATCAAAAGGGAAGCAGTACTCCCCAAATCATTCCTTGAAGCAATCATCACCTCGATTCCAAAGGCAGAGAAAGATCCCACCAAAAAAGAAAACTACAGGCCAATCTCTTTAATGAACATTGATGCAAAAATCCTCAATAGGGCCGGAGATTTAGCTCAGTGGCCCCCCAGCAATCAATACCACATACCACAGTGCCAGGAGTGAAGGTTCATACCTGTAATTCCTGTAATCCCTGTAATCCCAGCACTCGGGAGGCAGAGACAGGAGGATTGCTGAGTTCGAGGCTTGTCTGGGCTACATAGTGAGCTGAGGGCCAGCCTGAACTACAAAGCAAGACCCTGTCTCAAAAAAAAAAAAAAAATTCCTCAGTAAAATACTGGCAAAAAGAATACAGAGAGTTATCAAGAAAATCATACATACCAATCAAGTTGGATTGATCCCAGGGATGCAAGGCTGGTTCAACATATGTAAATCAATCAATGTAATACACTATATTAACAGACTTAAGGACAAAAAGCATATTATCATCTCAATAGAGGCAGAAAAAGCATTTGACAAAATAGAACACCCATTCAAGATCAAAACCCTACAGAGAATCGGAATAGATGGACTTTTTCTCAATTTAATACAAGCTATTTATGGTAAACCAACAGCCAGCATCATACTTAATGGGCAAAAAATGGAACCTTTAACACTAAGATCAGGAATGAGACAATGATACCTGCTGTCACCACTCTTATTCAATATAGTCCTGGAAACATTAGCCATAGCAATCAGGCAAGACAAAGATATAGAAGGAATAAAGATAGGAAATGAAAAAGTTAAACTGTCATTATTTGCCAATGAGATGACACTCTATCTAGAGGATCCTAAAAACTCAACCAAAAGACTGCTAGACTTAACTACCAAATTTAGTATGGTTGCTGGATACAAGGTCAATACTCAAAAATCAACTTTATCTACACAAACAACAGACTCACTGAAAGAGAAATTGGGGAGGCAATCCCTTTCACAATAGCACCCAGAAAAATGTAATATCTAGGAATCAATCTAACAAAGGAGGTGAAAGACCTCTACTTTGAAAACTATAGGACTCTGAAAAATGAGATAGAAAAGGATATCAGAAAGTGGAAAGATATCACTTATTCCTGGATAGGGAGAACCAACAATGTCAAAATGGCTATACTTCCACAATTACTATACAGATTCAATTCAATTCCAATTGAAACCCCACACTATACTTCACAGAGCTAGAGAAAATAATCCAAAAATTCATCTGGAACCACAAGAGACCTAGAATAGCAAAAACAACTCTAAGCAACCACAACATGGTAGGGGGTATTATGATCCCCAACTTAAAACTCTACTATAAAGCCACTCTGATAAAAACTGCATGGTACTGGCAAAGTAAAAGACCTGAGGACCAGTGGAATAGATTAGAAGATCCAGACACAACCCCAGATACACTAAGCCACCTTATCTTTGACAAAGAAGCCAAACATCCCCAATGTAAGAAAGACAACCTCTATAACACATGGTGCTGGAAAACCTGAGCTTTAACCTGCCAAAAACTAAAGCTAGATCTATTTCTTTCACCATGCACAAAACTAAATTCACAATGGATTCGAGAATTAAACATTAAAACAGAAACAATAAACCTGCTAGAAAACAGGTTAGGTCAAACTCTTGGGAGACATTGGCTTAAGCAGAGACTTCATGAATAAAACCTCTATAGCACAGAAACTAGTGAAAGAATCAACAAATGGGATCTCATCCTATTAAAAAGCTTTTGTACAACAATAGAAATCACTGGCACCGCTAAAAAACAACCAACAATATGGGAAAAAGTCTTCTCTAGCTGTTTGTCAGACAAAGGGCTATTATCTGCAATATACTAGGAACTTAAACAAATCTGTCTCCCCAAGTTTAAAGACCCAGTTCAAAAATGGGCATCTGAAATGACCAGACACTTGTCAGAGGCAGAAGTCAAAGCAGGCAAGAAGCATATGAAGAAATGTTCAACATCACTGGTCATTCGAGAGATGCAGATGAAAACAACACTGAGATTGCATCTCACTCCACAAAGAATGGCTGCTATTACAAAATCAACCAGCGATAAATGCTGGTGAGGCTGTGGGAAGAACCCTTCTCCACTGCTGGTGGGATTGTAGACTTGTGCAACCATTGTGGAGATCTGTGTGGAGATTCCTAAGAACACTAGGACTGGAGGTCCCATTTGATCCTGCTATCCCCCTGCTAGGAATATACCCAAAGGAATTTAAAAAATCACATTGGAAAGACAGATGTACACACTTGTTCATAGCAGCTCAGTTCATGATAGCTCACTCTTGGAAACAACCCAAATGCCCTTCAACTGGATACTGGATAAAGAAGACTGTGTGTGTGTGTGTGTGTGTGTGTGTGTGTGTGTGTTTTAATGGAGTATTACTCTGCCATAAAGAATGACAAGATTGATTCATTTATGTGCAAATGGAGACACCTGGAGGACACACTAATAAGTGAAATAAATAGACACAGATATGCAAATACTGGATCTTTTCTTTGATATAAGTACCTGTAGAGGTAAAGGAGCTCTAGAATGTATGACAGTTTTTGTAATATCTGAAAGGAATTTGGTGTGGGAATGTAATGAGGGGAAGGAATAAATATGATTTGAAAAAAGTAAAGGAGTATGTATATAGGGGGTGGGGAGGGGTTGGGTGCAGGGATGTGGGTAAAAATGAGAAATGATCTTTTTTTCATATTGGTACAAATTCCCCAATGTTTTGTATGATTTTAAGCTGTGTATATAATGTACCAATAAAGTTTACTGAATAATGAAAAAGAAAAAGATAAAAGTATTCAACACTGCTATTTTACATTAAAATATTTAAACAAAAATATCTGCACCTAGACATATAACTATCAAGGTTCCAGATACACAACAAAAGAATGAAATACTGAAAGCAGTTAGAGGAAGAAGAAAATCACCTACAAAGGGAAGCCCATTAGAATCACAGTAGACTTTTCAACACAAACACACAATGCAAGGAGACGCTGGAGGGAAGTATTTCAAACATTGCAGGAAAACAACCTCCAACCTAGACTGATGTATTCTGCAAAACTATCTTTCAGAATAGATGGGAAAATAAGATACTTTCATGACAAAGAACACCTGAGAAACCTCACAAATATGAAAACTGTACTCCAAAATATTCTAAAGAACATCTTGGGGAAAAAAAAAGAGAATTTCATACCCATGAAACCCAACATAGTGAACTCACTGGAGCAAACAAGAACCTAAATCAAAAAGGGGATAAATAAGGAAGAAAACAGACAAGAATTGGGAAACATGGCAGCTCTAAATCTGTCCCTGTCAGTCATAACCATTAATGACAATGGACTCAGTGGACCAATTAAAAGACATACTAGCAGAATGGATCAAGAATCAAGATCCTACAATGTGCTGCGTACAGAAAACACACCTAATTCAGAGGGAAACCCATAGACTGAAAATAAAGGGATGGAAAACAATTCTCCATGCCACAAGAAACTGTAAAAAAATAAGGAGTGGCTACCCATTAATGGACATGAAAAGCCAGATAACCACTAATACAATAGTAGTAGGGGACTTCAGTACTCCACTGTCACAAATTGACAGATCAACTGGACAAAGAATCAATAAGGAAATACTTGAGCTAAATCAAACTTTTGAATAAATGGACTTAATAGATGCCTACAGAATATTTCACCCTACAAAGTAAGAATATACATTCTTCTTAGCTGCGCATGGATCATTCTTCAAAATAGATCACATCCTAGTTCATAGAACAGGCTTAAGTAAATGCAAAGGAATTGAAGTTATCCCCTGCATACTATCAGACCATAGTGCCTTGAAACTGGAGCTGAATGGCAAAAGAAATTCCAAGATCCTCACAAACACAATGGAAATTGAACAACACTCTGTTGACCAACCAATGGACCACAGAAGAAATTAAAGAAGAAATCAAACGGTTTCTACAATTAAATGATAGCCCCAGTACAACATACAGGAGTTTATGGGACACAATGAAAGCAGTTCTATGAGGGAAATCCATAGTGGTGAATGCCTACACCTGGAAAATAGAGCAAACTCAAATAAACAATCTGATGATGAACCTCAAACTGTTAGAAAAAGGGGGCAAGACAAACCCAAAGCTCACACTAGAAAGGAAATTGTAAGTATCAGAACAGAAATTAATGCAATGGAGACAAAGAGACCAATAAAAAGAATCAGTTGAAAGAAACCAAAAGAAGAGTTGGTTTTTTGAAAGGATAAATAAAATTGACAGACCCTTAGCCAACCTTATCAAACAAAGGAAGGAAAAGGCTCAAATCTACGCTATTAGGAATGAAAACGGGAAAATCACCACAGATCCAGTGGAAGTCCAAAGGATAATAATCACATATTTTGAAAATTTGTACTCCCAAAAGATGGAAAATCTAAAAGAAACGGATAGATTCCTAGAAACGTATGAACTTCCAAAGCTGAATGAAGAGGACATAAAAATGTTAACCCAATATCAATCTGTGAGATTGAAAATGTTATAAAAAAAAAACCTACCAACTAAGAAAAGCCCTGGTCTTGAGGGCTTCACTGTGGAATTCTACAAAACTTTTAAAGAAGAGTTCATGCCACTACTTCCCAAACTCTTTAATGAAACTGAAAGATAAGTTGTACCCCTAAATCATTACTTGAAGCAACCGTTACCTCGATTCCAAAGGCAGAAAAAGACTCAGACAAAAAGAAAACTACAGGCCAAACTCTCTAATGAGCATTGATGCAAAAATCCTCGATAAAATACTGGCAAATAGAATACAGAGAGTACTCAGGAAAATCATACACCCTGATCAAGCCATATTCATCAAAGGGATGCAAGGCTGGTTTAACATATATAAATCAATAAATGTAATACACTATATTAACAGACTCAAGGATAAAAATCATATGGTCATCTCAATAGATGCAGAAAAAGCATGTGACAAATCCAACACCCATTCATGATCAAAACTCTACAGAGAATTGGAATAGATGGACTTTATTTCAATCTAATACAAGTTATTTACAAGAAACCAACAGCCAGCATCATACTAAATGGGCAAGAAATGAAACCTTTTACACTAAGATCAGGAATGAGACAAGGATGTCTGCTGTCAGCACTCTTGTTCAATATAGTGCTGGAAACATCAGCCACAGCAATCAGGCAAGACAAAGTAATAAAAAGAATAAAGATAAGTAAGGAAGAAGTTAAACTGTCATTATTTACCAATGAGATGATTCTCTATATAGAGGATCCTAAAAACTAAAGACTCCTAGACTTACCTGCCAAATTTAGTAGCGTTGCTGGATAGAAGGTCAATACTCAAAATTCAATGGCCTTTGTCTACACAAACCAAAGACTCACTGAAAGAGAAATTGGAGAGTCAATCCCTTTCATAATAGCACCTAGAAAAATGAAGTATCTAGGACTCAACCTAACAAAGGAGGTGAAAGACCTCTATTCTGAAAACTACAGGACTCAGAGAAAGGAGATAGAAGAGGATATCAGAAAATGGAAAGACATCCCTTGTTCTTGAATAGGGAGAACCAACATTGTCAAAATGGCTATACTCTCAGAACTACTATACAGATTCAATACAATTCCGATTGAAATCCCATCTCTGTACTTCAAAGACCTAGAGAAAATAATCCAAAAATTCATCTGGAACCACAAGAGACCTAGAATGGCAAAAGCAATTCTAAGCAACCAGGACATGGCAGGGCTATTACAATCCCTAATTTTTTTTTTTTTTGAGAGGGTCTCACTTTGTAGTTCAGGCTGGCTCTGAGCTCACTATGTAGCCCAGGCAAGCCTCGAACTCAGCAATCCTCCTGCCTCTGCCTCCTGAGTGCTGGGATTACAGGCATGAGCCACCATGCCCGGCACTGTGGTATGCGGTATTGATGGCTGGTGGGTGTTAGTCTCCACACCCAGCATTGTATGTGGTTACCAGGGATCAAACTCAGGACCTTGCGCTTGCGAGGCAGGTGCTGGAACCACTGAGCTAACCCTCTGGACCCAACAGCCCCTATTTTAAAACTGTACTATAAAGCCACTGTGATAAAAACTGCATGGTACTGGCAAAGTAACAGAGCCAAGGACTAGTATCAATTTTAAATGCTCCAGTCATGTTGAGCCTTAAAATTCTCTTTGTAGATAATGTGAAATAGAAAATATCCAAAGGGAAATGGGTGTGGGGTAAGTACATACATACATCTAAGAAATATGCATTCATAGCATAATAATGCTCTGTATATAGCCTATATTATACTTCATTTAAAATTTATCACCAATGTAGATAATAATATTAATTTTAAAGGAACTTAATTTATACCTAACTGAATAAGGATTGAGGTAGACTTCATGTTTCTGAAACAAATTAAAATTTAAGATTATGCATTTAAAATCTTACACTGTGAATATTTTAAGATGCTCTATTGTGAAGTTAAAATGCTCTTTGGAGAGATTAATTAGAGGTGATTCATGTGTGAAAAGGAGCAGAATGTGAAGTTTTAATGATCATAGTCATAACATGAACCAACAGAATGACACCTTCAGCATACCATGTATGTTTATGGTGCCTAAATAATTGGAATTAATATTCCTCTCCAGACAGCTCATGTCAAATAGCACTCATGAGTTTCATGAAAGTTAAGTTTAATTCTGCATAGATCATGACAAGAACAGAGGTTAATTCAAGTCAATATATTTTAATGAAATTTCGATAAAACAGAAAACATCTGAAATGCTGGAATTTAATGTTAATAATTTTTAAAACTATGTTATAGAAAGAAGTGTTATTAAGTACTATGAAGACATGTAATGTGTCTGTAAAATATTAAAAGAAACTAGAAAATAATAACATGAAGAGGAAGATAAACTAGAAAATAAACTAGATTTTTATATAGAAAGACTATAGAAAAGAAACTGGATTCACAGAAAAGAAACAATTCCTACTTGCTTTATTCAATTCTAGCTAAGAATTAGTTGTTTTAAATACTCACTGAAGCAGTATGTTTCTTCCTCCTCTTTTTCTTCCACAATCAGCCTATAATTACTGAATATAGACTAACTCTGTTCCAGACTATAGTGGGCTTTTATGGTAGTGGAATTAAGGCATCACCCTTGCTTTAATGGCACTCAGAGTGTAATGCAGTTGATAGCTTTTCTATTTTATATATACATATATGTGTGTGTGTTTTCCTTTATTTTATTATTTTAAATGTTTTATTTTGAGACAGGGTCTTATTAAGTCACTAAGTTTCCCATACAGGGACTGATCCTCCTGCCTCAGTCTCCCATAGTGCTGGAGTGACAGGTATGAACCACAATACCTGGCACATATCTATCTATCTATCTATCTATCTATCTATCTATCTATCTATCTATCTATCTATCATCTATCTACCTATCATCTATCATCTATGATAAAAACAGTATTAAAGTTGACTAGGCCAGCAAAATATGATCAATATCTTTGTTGAATACAAAACACCCAGACTTTTTAAATTATAATAATAATACTTCTACGCTTCTCTACAGAAGTAATACATTTTTGCTGTATGTATACCATATTTATTTTAAATAGTACTATTGTTAATGAATAGTAAATGTGGGTTGAGCTTCCTTGCTGTCAGAGCTATAAAAAATATTTTGTCTTATAGGCTTTCTATAAGGGATGGAGAAACAATGCTTTTTTTTTTTTTTTGAGACAGGGTCTCACTTTGTAGTTCAGGCTAGTCCTGAGCTCAGTATGTAGCCCAGGGAAGCCTCAAACTCAGAAATCCTCTTGCCTCTGCCTTCCAAGTGTTGGGATTACAGGCATGAGCCATTATACCAGATAGAAGGCCCATTTTTTAAGATACAAAAAAATTCTTCTTCTCTTGATTGTAAATCTGTAGAACAAATCTGGCATAGTGGCACATACCAGTACTCCTAGTACTTGGAAATCTGAGGCAGAAGGTCTTTAAGTTGAAGTCTGAACTAGGCAATTTAGAGAAACATTGTCTCAAAAAACAAAACAAACAAACAAAAAAAAAACAAAAACAAGGTGAGAATGTAGCTCAGTGTGAAGGTTCTAAGTTCAAACTCCAGTACTGCAAAATAAATAAATTGGAGCAAAAAAGAGTTGAAATCACCTATGAAAGATATTTTTCATAGATAAACATTAAATAATTAGCTAAAATAAATTAATTTGTAAAAAGAAAGCAATAAAAAGTTATGAAACTAATTAGTGAAATTTATAACTGAAGTGGGAAATCACAAATAACAGTCAAGACTTAGGCTGCACAACCATCCCCCCTCTTTTAAAAAATCCTTTTATGTTGATACACTTTAGGAAGTGCTGAAGAGGCAGCCAGCATCTGTACAGATGGGATTCTCCTGAGTCTGCTTACCCATTCAGCTAGTTCTTGACTGTCTTCTACTTTTGAAGTAGTTGTAATCAGCATTTTCAAATTCTTTTGTCAGCAGACACCAAACCTCATATACACATCCTCTCCTACCAGATTTCAACTCAACAAAGTGCTCTCTGGACAGCACATTAGACAGTATTTTGTGTCAACAGTCTCAACTTCTTCTTCCTAGAACTTATTTTCTTCTCTATTTAACCTTCTCCTATAAATTGATCTAATGGAAACAAATGAGAAAATTATACCTAAAGAAAGAATACAAAATTTCCTTGGGATCTGTTTCCTCATTTTATTCATATTCTTTGCTTAATTTTCTGTAAGATTACACATGAAAAATGGTACGAGTGAAGAGAAAAATCACCACATTTTTAATTCATTTATGTGCAGATATTTACTGATTCCTATTTTCTACCAGGAATTACATTAAGTTATGAAAACATAACGCTTAATAAGTCCTTTGTTCTGAATCATTTTTGCTCTAGTGGGAGCTCTAGATGGTGAGTAAATTAAAAAATGAAAATAGTTACAATATATTGTGATAAAAGTAAAAATAATCATTGTGTTGTAGTGTGGCAGAGAGCAACTGGAATTTTGAAGGGGAAAATTAATTGTAAATATTACCCAAGTTTTTCAAAGGTGGTGACAGTTGATGAGAGTCTCAAAGGTCTAGAAAATGTAGCCAGAAAACTGGATCAGAAAATTTAAATAAAAGGAAATGGCAACTACAGAGGTGTAAAGTGAAAAAGACCAGAATAGACTGCACTACAATGGTGAGCACAGCAAAGAGACAGGCATGAGTTAGATCATGCAGAACTGTGGAAAAACAGGGAAAGAAAAGCTATGGGAAGGGTCTGAACAACAAAGTCTCTGACGTACAAACTCAGAAGGACACTCCCAGCTCCAGTAGAGAACATAGATGAAGAAAGTTAGTAGAAGCAGGAGATTAACTGTGAAATTATTAAATAAGTACTACTGATTTGGATGTGGCTACAAGGGTTAGAGATGAAGAAAGTGAAATTTTTCACAAAATTCTTTGGATGTAGAAGGATCGATGCTTATGACAACCAGAAAAGAAAAGAAAAGAAAAGGAAAGAAAAACCAGAAAGCACCAGAAAATATATGACAAAAATAACAAAATCAGTAGTATGACCACTAGGGAAGAAAAGGGCTAGAGAAGGATGGGAAGGCGAAGAACAGCAAATAAGAGGAATGGGGAAGAGATAAAATGCAGAATTTTTGCCTAAATTCAAATTCCATCAAGAAAGGGCATCAGTTGTACATAAGAGTTGTAGTTCAAAGCACAGGCAGAGGAACAGTTATTTAATTCCCATTTTTCCCCTTCCTCTACCATTAGAAAGAAATCAAAATCCAATTCCTGATACACATTAGAGAATAAATTTTAAAAAAGGATTATATAGGGCCGGAGGGTTAGCTCAGTGGTTCCGGCGCCTGCTTCGCAAGCGTAAGGACCTGAGTTTGATCCCCGGTTACCACATATAATGCTGGGCGTGGTGGCTCATGCCTGTAATCCCAGCACTCGGGAGGCAGGGACAGGAGGATTGCTGAGTTCGCGGTGGCTTGTCTGGGCACCATAGTGAGCTCAGGCCCAGCCTGAACTACAAAGCAAGACCCTGTCTCCAAAAAGCAAAAAAAAAAAAAAAAAAGGATTATATATTTAAAACCATAAATATGTTGAAAAATATTGGATAATATTTTTAATTTTAATGATAAAAATGCTTTTATAATTAGAACACAAATCTCAGAAGCCACTAAGAAAATGCCGCACAGATTTAAACTACATAAAATTTTAAAATGTTTGTCCAGCAAAAGGCATCATAAATGAAGCTAGGAAAAAAAAATGTTAAATGGGCTGGTTTTCATTTTATATTTCAAAGAATTAATTTCTTTGGCACATACAACAATTCCATAAATAACCAAAAAGGATTAATGGGAAAAGCAATAGAATAGTTCACAGAGAAATAAATACATTGGTCTTAGAAGCACAGGACATCTCAGTCTCACAATTAGTGAAAATATGCAAATTAAAGGAGCAATTAGATGTCATTTTCACCATCAGGACTTGTAAAGATTCAGTAGACTGATTACAGTTAGTGTTGGCAGGTCATAGAAAAATAATTATTCTCACATACTAGTAGCTGTAAATTCAAGCATTTTAAAAGAGCAAATAAGATTAAAATCTGTTGGAAGCCTAAGTCTACATTATTTGATTTAGTAATTATATCTCTACAACTTTATCCCACAGTAATATTCACACATTTGCCTGAAGAATTTTATTGTTATTTTATTTGTAATATCAAACTGGAATCATCTTGGCCCAAAGTGAATACAATATATTAATCATATATAACTCTTCACAATGGCACATTATGTAGCAATGAAAGAAAAAGAGGTAGTTCTTATGCACTGACCCCAAAAACTTCATGATTAAGTGAAATAGAACATTACAATTTGATGAAAAGTGATCTTATTCCATCAAAATACATTTTTTCCAGATATACAATAGGACCTTATATTTACACTACTCTTTAACTCTCTGAATTTGAATAGGAAAACCAAAGAAATATAAAAAGATTTGCAAAAAAGATGTTTATTTCCACAGCATGGAATTAAAGGATATTTTCATGTTTTAAGAGTTTTGAGTGGTTTGAAAATTTCATAAGCTTATGTCAGCTTTAAAATAAAAATATAAAAATTAAAAGTACACAGAGAATAATTTATTTTAGTACTAGAGACTAAACCCAGGGTCCTTACACTGAGCTACATTTCCAGTTCATTACTTCAGTTTTTAAAAGAGCGTCTTGTTATACTGCCAAGTTGCCCAGGCTGAAACCTCTGATTCTCCTGTCACAGATATGTACCATCCTGAAGGCGAAATCTAGGTCTAGCTGAGCCAACCGCACTGCACACCAGTCTCCTAGGTCCTGAGAGTTCTTGGCCCTTGGTAGAATAAGTTGAGACCTAAGCAAGCATTAAGATAAATAATGGGCCGCGGCCAGAAACTGCCAGGTCCTCCCCAAGGTTGGGCCCCTCCTCTGACAACCAGAGACCAATCCCAATATCCACCGTAAACCTCTCCCACTGCTTGTGCTATATAATGCCCTACACTGAATTCATTAAACTGAAGGGGTCAAGAAACCTCCCCAGAGTCTGGTGTGCATGTGTAACTCTGCACCTCACCCTCCCGTGTGCAACCCCACAATGACAACTGGCGCCAAAACGTGGGGTCCTCGGGTAATCCTTTGCCTCACCTCTCAGGTGAGTGCCCCCACTTTCATGGGGAATTCCTCTTTCTCTTCCTGTGGCCCAGCAGGCCATATCCCACCCTGTGACTCAGCAGCCACATGTCCCTCCCTGCGGCTCAGCAGGCCACTTCTTTAAGGTGTTGAATCCCCTTCCACCTTCTTTCCACTGACCTCACCTCTCCAAGTATGGGAAATATTCTCTACTCCTCTGCACAATCCCAAGATGGCGCCAGCACCCCTTCTCTTCCTGTGGACACACAGGCACCACCCCCCTTGCCAATCACCGGCCCCTCCTTCTGCTCCACCCCTTAACCTGCCCCACCTATGTGCTGGTTCTGACCCTCATCCCGAGCCACCAGAGGTGATGGCAAAGGTAATATCCAGTGCCGTGGGGCTGTGGCTCCTGCTGCTGCTGCCACTGTTATCAAAGCCCCTCTGGGCCTCTACATCTCAAAGGACTCCTACTGGGAGTGGCAGTATTTGGACCAGCCAACCAGGATCCCGCTGCTCTATGTGGCTGTTGCGCAAGACACTCCCAGAGAGGTGCCCAGCTTCTACCTGGCCCAGTGCCTTTACGGCATCTACCACAAGCTGCTTCACAAGAACAACTGGATCCACGTAGAGGACACTAGCCTTCTCTACCTCAGCCCAAGCCTGGATTGTGGCTCCTGGGAGCAGCTCATCTTGTGGAATGGTGGCTGCCTACAAAAGATGTCAAGCCCTACACTGCCACACATCTGTCCATCGAACAAATGAGGAGGCTCTTGCTTAAGGAATGGCCCCCAAAACATCGATGCTGTCCAGCACCATGATGCCTCAATAAGAACACCTGGAGAGATATAAAGGACCTCCATGACCAAGCTTGTGCTTTGGGCCCTCCAGGCACCCCTCAACACCTTATACCAGGGCCAATGCTGGTGGTCCTCCTAAGTGCTGTGCTCACTGCCAACTCCCAAGCCATGGTCAAGCGAGTCTGAATCCCAGTTCCCAACCACCCTTTTCTAGTCATAATCAACTAGAATTTCTCCTGTCCTTGCCCCTTTGGCAATGCATCCACCCTGAGTCTCCCATTGATACTACATAGAATACTTCTGTCTTTTCTTCCTCTATCTGCTTTTCTACCTCACCTCCAACTGATTCTTCCTCTGCCCTAGCAACCTAAAGACAAACACCATTGACCCATTTTCCTTGTTCTTGGGGCCAATGCTTCCTTCTCTGGAGTCTCTGGGACCTCCTACTTGTGCGCTGACTTATACTATGTGTCCTATCCCCCCAACCCAACAACTTTGCCTTTCAGCACCTGTGTGCCAACCCCTTAGTGAAGACTGAGTGGGCAGTCAACCACATTTAACCTTATACTTCACCCACACAGAAAATGTGAATCAGGGGCCTCAGTCATCATTGCCATCAATGTGTCTATAGTTACTGCAGTCTTCACAGCCACCACTGATTCAATCATCTTGCACAACCAGGTTGCCATTGCTGCTGCTGTTAATCAACTCACTCAAAATACTGTGCACACCTTTGGACAAACTTCAGCTCTCTTCCATGATATCTGTGCTGCTCTTGTCAACCTACAGTCCTAAATGGACTTAGTCCTTCAATGTAGTAACCTTTCATAATGTCTGGGCCTCCATTTGGAAGGGCTTCACAATGGGCTGGCCCAAGTTAAGTTCATGGACTCACGGGCTAATTTTAGGGTCACCCTATCTAACCAAACCCATAAAAGTGTCATATGGTTGGCAGAAGCCATTGATCTATACAGGGGGAGGAGCGGATGGAGAAATTCAGGTCTGGCTGAGCCAACTGCAACACACACCAGTCTCCTAGGTCCTGAGAGAGCTCTTGGCCCTTGGTAGACTAAATTGAGACCTAAGCGAGCATTAAGCTAAAGGCACACTATGGCCGGAAACTGCCTGGACCTCCCCAATGTTGGCCCCCTCCTCTGACAACCATAGACCAATCTCCAATAGCCACTGCAAACCCCTCCCACCATGTGTGCTATATAATTGTCTACATTGCATTGATTAAAACAGAAGTGTTCCAGAAACGTCCCGTCTGGTGTGCATGTGTGACTCTGCACCTCACCCTCCTGCGTGCAGCCCTTGCGACGACAACTCCATCCCGTAATAGCTGTAGTGCTACCGATGAACAACTACATTTTGGAACGAGTTTGTAAGTGGTAATGAAACAAATACTTACCGCAGCTTAGGGTGTAATTTTTTCTATATATGAAGAAATATTGTAATTACACAGAAAATGTACATCTCAGATTTTTTTTATCTGTTTATAAGAAAATATTGAACTTGTATTGACCACATAGCAGTTATCTTAAGTTGAAAGCCAGTGATGATGCTGTAAATAATGGAATGATTTTGCCTCAGGCTGTTGCTTTTTAACAGTTGTTACCACATTTATATGGAATTAAAAAAAAGTCAAAGAAAACACCAGCCAGCTAAGCACAGTAGCTCATTCAGGAAAATAGTTCTGAGCATCTGTAGTTATTCTGAAATCACGTAACATTCCTATAAAAATGTGCAGGCTGGCCAACTAATGCAGCATCCAGCACTGTTTGCATAACAGTTGAGTCATTTAGTGAAAATGTATATTGGGAGGCATTTATGACACAGATTTGGCAATATGAAGTAATCAGAGTGTCACCATCTAGAATTCTAAGATTTTTTTTCTGCTGCATTATGAATCCGGGGCCAGATGTAGCTCAGTGGCACCACGCCCATCTGCATTCCAAATCCCATAGAAGAATCAGTGTCCTGTGTTAAATGCTGTTCTTACTTGTGGAAGTGAATGAAAGTTATTACAGGGATAGCTTTGAGATAAAAATTTTAATATTGAAACGAAGCACTGTACTGCTCAAGCTACTGTACAATGGAGGCCATCCAGAAGTGAACTAGTTCAGAAAACTGACTTTAAGATTTGATGAAAACAATGCTTTGTTATCTTAGGCAAATTTTTCTTAACTATGTTAGTCTTCAGTTGCTCCATTATAAAATGATTAAAAACAATACCTACTCCTCAGAGTTGCATAAAAACTGGGGTAACATAAATCATTGGCATAGATCAAACAGCCCACTATAGTAACTACAGTATTGTTAATATTATTAATGTCAGAAGACACATGCATTTCAAAGAACAGGAAGTTGTCAACAGTGTTAGATCCAGCAAAGACTTCTGAGACACTGAAGACTAAGAAACAATTAGGCTTGCTAATTTGTAAGCCACTGATGACCTCTAAGAGAACAGTGTTCCAGGAATGGTGATGATATGATAAAAGGTAAAAAATGGTAAAAATAGAAGAAGCTGATGTAGACTATGCAGCGCTTTTAATAGTAAATGAAGAAACAATGGCATAAATTGACAGTATGAGAGGCAGAGAACCAAGCCAAGTATTTTTTTTTTCAGCAAGGACATAGTGGATTATATTCCATATCAGGGAAGAAGCTACTAGAGATATAGTTTATGGAAATATTCTTGGTTGGTCTCTAGGATAAAATTCTCTTCTCAAATTACAAAGGCAAGGAATGAAGAGCTCTTTCTGTGTGGTATCTTCAGGGCTCCAGTATTGGGCCTTTCTTTGGGCCTGGAACCCACTAAATAGCTGTTCAACAGTTGGAGACTATTTCTCTGTAAACACATATGCAAACACACTATCCACAAGCACACAAAACTGTGCACAAAATACGGAGAATCTACTTTCCTCCTTTAATTGACCCATGAAACAATTCTTTGTGTGAATGATCCATAGAACACAAAGACTCCCTCTTGTAGGAGTTCAAAATAATTTTGACAAATATAACTTTAAACTTACATACGTAAATTCAAATGAATTCAATTGAAAGCTCAAGTCTGTTTAGAAAACATCTACCACTCTATTAAAAATATAAATTGCCTTTTCAAAACATAGAAACAAAGTGTCTTGTAAAATATTAAAATTCATTCAGAAAATGTGTATAGCTAAAATTATTGCATTGTTTTCTATATGTAGAATATTTCTCACACACTTTTCTATCATTATAAAATTTATATTCTCCGGTATGAGCAGATGAGAAGATCGAGTCTTGGGAGTGCAATGTGTCCCATCTCAACTGCCTACTCACACCCATCTAGTTCAGAAGCCTGGAAAAGTTTAAATAAAAGATAAACATAATTTAAATTAAATATCAGTAAACTGTACATGAGGTTAATAAAGGTGACTTTTTTCCTTGCCAAAATACAAATGAATGCTCTAAAGAGAAGTGAATAACCTATGTAAAAGATACTATGATTTCCATTGGAATGGATTATTTAAATTCGGTAGCTTTGAGAAGCTTGACCACTGTTTACTTGGAATGCTGTCCACCTCTTGTCTCTAGTGAAATGATTCATCCTCCTTTTCCTCTGAAAGCTCCAAGTCATTTTCCCCCAGCCTCCTTACTCTCCTTGCCTGCTAAGCACTGGTACTTCTTGCCATTTTGTGTTTTTACACTCTGTCACAGCTGAGACTCATTCACTTCCTGGCTTCAGGCATCACTGATCCTCTACCTCTACTCAGACCCAAGCGAAGAGCTCCCCATGCCCACACCCAGCCCTTTAATGCACCTTTATAGTTGGGCACCTCTTTCACACCTAGAAATCAATATGGCCCAAGGAAACTCACTTTCCCCACTTGAATCTGCCCTTCCTTGTGATTAGTACCAGCAGCCAGACATATTGCTCAGGCCAGATATTCAAGGTGCCTCCTTTATTCTTACCACACATCTCCACTTTCCCCCAGAGACATTAAATCAATTGATTAACTTCTACATCTTTGGATCTATGAGCTTTTGTCTCTTGGTGCTTCTTCTTTTACCTAAGCATCCATCATTTTAAATTTTATGACTTTGGGGCTGGAGATTTAGCTCAGTGGTTCCGGTGCATGCCTCATAAGCCCGAGGTCCTGAGTTCAATCCCGGTAACTACATACAATGCTGGGTGTAGTGACTCACACCCACCAGCAATTAATACCACATACCACAGTGCTGGGCGTGGTGGCTCACACCTGTAATCCCAGCACTCAGGAGGCAGAGACAGGAGGATTGCTAAATTCGAGGCTTGCCTGGGCTACATAGTGAGCTCAGGGCCTGCCTAAACTACAAAGTGAGACCCTGTCTCAAAAAAAAAAAAAAAATTATGACTTTGACCTTCAACTAATAAGGCTTTTCCTGTTTTGTCACCTTGGAATTTATTATCCCTCTTGTAACCATCATGTTCTTTGTAAAATATAAATATGATTATGTCATTACCATGTTCAAATAACTTTTGGGTTATTTATTTTTATTCTAGAGACTCCCTGGAGCACATACAGATCCTTTATAAACCTACAAAGTCTCTTTTCTTAGCACACTCCTCCTTGTCACTTGCCATATCACAGACTAACCCATTTCTGGGACTCAAATACACTGGGCTTCTTACGTCACAGTGCCTTCCATGCAGCACCCCTTTGGCCAGACTATCTGTAGTTTCAACAGCCCCATCAGGTAGCATCCTTCAGGGGCCTACCAGGTGTGGACTCTCCTTTCCATTTGGAGCACTTTATCCTTCCATACTGCATTCTGTACTCCGATAACTGATTTGTTGGCCTTTCCCACTGAGCTGTGAGCTCACTGAGGGCAGCAATTTCCTTTTGTGTATTGAATTCTCTGTTTCTAGCATAGTGTTTTGGGTAGCTTTGCACTTGATAGACATGTTCACTGAACAAATGGCTATATTCATTATCCGATCTAATGAATAGATGGATGGATGGCTTCATTATATAATACGATTTCAGCCTTTGCTATATTACTCACCACTGTGATTAATGAATAAATTGCCCAGAACCATCTTGCCCTATTTTCTTCAAAATACTGCAGTTAAATTAGGCATTTATTAGAGAATAAATAAACGGAAAATCTTTTTCTTAATTAAAGTAATCTCAGTATAGATATTTGTTTTACAGCCTGTCTTCCTAAGAAGAACACTAATTTGATAGCTAGAACACCTAGTTCAAACTGTGGGGCTTTTCTGTCCACCACCACATAGTCTTCGGTGGTTAAAATAACTTCTTTCAGCCCCAACAGAAAACTAAAATAATGCCTGGTTTCTCAGATTGTCTCAGTGTGAGACCAGCTTCAGATCACATAAAATGGTTTACACGAAACAGTCAACTATGTGGCATAAAATATAAGATTTTTCACATTAAAATCCAGAAGAATAATATTGCTTGTAAATAAAATTATATATATGAATATATATATATATATTCATATATATGTATATAAATATTTCCCAGTGCCTGATAATAAAATTTTTTCTCTTTGCAAAATAACACCTGGAAGAATGCAGGCTGGAAGAAAAAAACAATTTTTCTGATGGTATGATGAAAGGTTCATACTGAAATAACTTTTTTTTTTTTTTTTTGAGACAGGGTCTCGCTTTGTAGTTCAGGCTGGCCCTGAGCTCACTATGCAGCCCAGGCAAGCCTTGAACTCAGCAATCCTCTTGTTTCTGCCTCCTGAGGGATTACAGGTGTGAGCCACCACGCCCGGCTGAAATAACTTTTAAATACAATGCAAATCACACACCATCATTTCATTTATGAAAGAGACAAACCATATAATACAACTCATATTTTGGTCATTAATCTCAAATAGAAAATTATGGGGAAGATATAAAAAATAATTAAACTAAAGAACTAATTTAAATCAGCATAAAATCTTGGTGTCAATTCAAAATTTAAAAATCCAAAAAGAATTGCAGTAGAAATACACAACCCACTTTATGAAAAATAAGCAAAACAGTATTTAATTCTAATATATTATTCATTTTTGGCAGAATTGGAATTTTGTCTTTGGCCTGGTTAATGGCCCATTATCAGTTCATAAACTACTTTTTCACAGGTTCATACTCCTGGAAGGGCAATGTATCATAATCTTTAAACAGTGTTAAACCAAGAATATTGTATGATTTAGTACATTTAATTTCATGAATTTGTATGTACCTACTGCATAAGTAAAAATTCCTGTGAAGTTTACTGAATATAGTGTCACACTTTCCATGCACTGAAATGAACTAAACAACTCTACACTCCAATCTATTCCTATATGCACTATTCTTCTCAGGTACTTTGAATTGACAAGTGAATTAGCCATAAATAATACAGTTTTTCCATCATTATTGAAAAATCCAATCTACTCATGATGCTTGTAACTATCTAAAATCATTTATTAAGCAACTTAAAATTTTGACAGAAAAGTGGAAAAAGATAAACATATCATTATAAATAAGAAAAATATTAGCCAACCAATCTTTTATATCAAACTTCCAAAAGTTAAAATTTTTTTGTCTAATTCACTTATGTTTTGCCAAGGAAATGATATGTAAGTAGTTATCTATTTTATTAAGTACTTCCAATTGTCCATAGACTCATTTCAGAAACTGACTTCTTATGGAATAAACTAAATATTATAATTACTATGGGATTAATATCCTTTATAATATAGCTGGATTAAACTAAGAGCAATACCTTAAGTATTTCAATCTTGTAGAAAATTTGATGAGAGGCTAACTTGGTGATTTCCTACTTTGGGTGAGCTTTGACATACATCTGCCTTCCAAAGCAAAATACTTCATGAAATTAACTATGAAAAAATAGTTTTCTGTTTTTTTTTTTTTCTTTTGAGACATAGCCCAGGCAAGCCCTTGAACTCAGCAGTCCTCCTGTCTCTGCCTCCCGAGTGCGGGGATTACAGGTTTGAGACACCAGAGATATAGTTTTTAAATCCACCTACTTCAGATCATCTCAACTGTTGTGCAATGGACATTAGCCAATGTCACTGACATATTTGCTTGCAAAGAAAACATTTTAATATCTATCTGAAATATAACTATATTATAATTAAAGAAAATTGCTCATATTGAATTTATTTTGAAAATATTGACTTTTGTCATCTGTCCTTGCATAGATCATAATATAGAAATGCACATATTTATCACATTTCAAAATATTATAAAAGCCATTATCATACTTATTTTTTTGTTATTGAAACAGGAAATTTTCATTATCTTTCACATATCAGTATTTAGCAGTGATTTTATAAAAACATAAAAAAATCTTAAAAAATGAAAAACGAAGTTTTAATCTTACAAAATATTATTGAAAATAAAGTACAAATATATGTCAAATTATTTCTACTTCCAGGAACTTGGTATTTATACTAAAACTACTAAGTGATAGTTAATAGGGTTTAGACTTCTGAGTATGTAAAATTTTTTACATAGGTTGGTTTAGTGCTCCAAAATTTTCTTAAGTGCTAGTTTAATTTGAGCAGAACTAGGTTAAATTATATCTGTCTACTAGGTAGCAACTTACTTTTACTCTTTAATCTTTTATATCTGTGAGTGCACCATTTTATAAGATAATTAAGTATGCACCGTTTAACAGCCCTCATTCAGAGAGACTAGATTGAAGTTTTAAAAGGGGCCACTATAAGAAAATCAAAATTAAAATAACCTACTGCACCTGTATAGTTTCTTTAATCCAACATAGCATATTTGAAAATCCAGTCTGTATCACAGTAAGGAAAAACCTTCATGTTAATTCTTCAGAAAGCTGAACTTCAAGACCTATTTTTACCCTTTTGTACCCAAAGACAATGAGCTTGACAAATGAGGTTGCCCTATACTTGGTCTTACGTTTCATCTTTAATGAGAGTGGAAAATCACGTGTGTATATGCTTTTGATCAGTCTCTTCTGCAAACACCAGTCACCTGATCCACACTTGCTATTGATTTTCCTAAATTCTGCTTAGATATGCCTTAGGGACATTTGACACACTCATTTTTCATATGAATTTTCCTTTATTTGTTAGAGCATTTTTTTCTTATTACTAAATGTTTTTAAGGATATTTTGAAATGCTTGCACAAAATTGTGTGTGACTATGAAAAATATTAGATCATTGATTTTGTTTTATAGACAAGAGATTTAAGCTTTACTTGTTTCAGATTTGTCAATATCTTAAAAATGTTCTCTACATTTTAGACTTTATTTTTTTTGTTTTGTACACAACTTCCTATCAGTTTTTTATATTTATAGGTATTTTACCAATCACATTTTATTTCATGAATATTTCTGTTACCTAGATAAACTGATACTAGTTAAAATGACTCCAAGTGAAGTTAAAAAAAGATAAGAAGGGAGAAAAGATTAGCATTTTCTAGTTTATATATTCCAAGTTTTGTACAAACTTCAGTATACTTCAGATTTTAATTTTTGGAAGCAAAACAAAATAAAAATCAAATATCTGCCATTTTTAAGAAAATCATTCAAAAGTTAATAATACTTAAAATGTAATTGACAATTCACAAAGCACATATACATATATTTGGATCATAAATTTTAAATCTAGTAACATTTGTATTGACATGAGAAGGAATATTTATATGTTGAGAATAATATTTTCCATATAACTGTTTGAAATGTTGACATACCTTTCAATATTTGAAATATAGAACTAATGACATAAAACTTATAAAAATGACTGTCCACTAATCTATATCTACTGTATATGCATTTTGGTTTTAAAATGTCTTCCTTCTGCTTGACATAATATTAATTTTACCTCAAAACAAAAAATAGTTTTAGTAATACTCATAGGAATGATAAACCAATAAAACTCTTGGGACATTTTATCAAACTGTCATGTTTCAACTTACGAAATTAAGTTCTAAAAAGAAGTTGTGAAAAATAAGGAAAAGTGATCACACTATCTGTTAAAGGAGTTGAAGACAAAAAATGAATGAATATAGTCATAGTGATGAAATAGATGTCCTCTAAATATTTAAATATCCTTTGTTTTCAGTTTCTCTTTTTCTTAAGTGTACTCTCTTGTAATAAGAATTTTTAAAATTAAAAGATGACCCAAATGGATATTAGAAAAATGCTCTAAATTCACATTAAACATTTTACTGATGCTGTGAAAGCTTGCAAAATTATTTATAAAAGCCATTCCTGTGTTTTAGAGAACGTACAATAATAACATATCCATTTCAAACAGACGGCAATTACCATGCAAAACTAAGGAAACATGCAGTTCCTTGAAGAATGAAAAAGCAACATAATCTTATTAAGTGTTTCAAATGGAAGCACAGTTGATTGTGTTTTCTTGACATTCAGCTATACAGAATCTTGGCACAGTCACTGCATAGCTGCTTCCTTGTAGCGTTAAGTGAGGCCACTCATTTCGTTTCATTGTGTGGGATAATAGATCTAGCCAGGCTGGCTTGTGAATCCAGGTGAATCAGAGACTAACATGGCCTGGCACCAAGGTAAGGATTCATGGAGTTCTCTCCACAAGATGTATGCATCGTGCGATAGGAGGAGACATTTACAACCCAGGATATAAGAGCAGGGCAGCCTCAAGTGACATCACCAGATCATCTGTCGCGTCAACCAACCGACTCAAATATATACTCTCTCCACCACCGCTCACTGCTTTTTCCCACTATCAGAAAGCCTTCCGCTGCCTGTATCTGTGTAAATAAGCATGCATCTTCTTTAAAAGCAAGATATAAGGTTACTCAAGTGAAAAGCAAACAAAAAACAAAGGGACAGAATCAAAAGCTATCCTGAGTACAGTTCTCACTCAATTGGCATTCAGATGATAGGAAAAACATTGAAATATTAAAGACAAATTTAACTTGAACTATTCAGGCAGCAGATGAAGAACAGAAAAAAGAAGGGAGAAGAAAGGAATAAAGGAAAAGAAGAATGGAGAGGAGGGAGAAAAAGAGACCAGTTGAATAACCTTAACACTTAATCTTGTTTTTAACTGAATGAATTATAGGGATCTTGCATTTCTTTCAAAAATATTTTTAAAAGGAAGGGCTATCACCTCTTTTTAATTCTCTTTAAATTTATCAGTAACTTGTCTTTTACTTACAGGCATTTGTTACAGCAAAACTGTTGGCTGTCTCGATGTTGTCCACATGAGGTACCAAATTAAAAGGAGCTTCCGACGCATTGGGGCTGGTGTTATGAAGAAAGATCGCTAACCGAAAAGCAGTGTATTCCTGATCTGTGTTTCGGATGAAGAGACCACCTAATAAAAACAGCAGGAGATGCCCATTTAATGCTGCCTTTTGTAAATACTCTACCCACCCTGAGAGCTGTCAATTTTCCTGCCGCTCACGCTACCTTTGAGATATCTGGGGATGTGCCCTTTGTCCCCAAGGTGCAAGCTTAGTATTCTGGTCTTTCGGACAGCTCAGATCTTTCTTGCTCCAATTCGTTCTGATCATGGTGACCTCTGAGACCGCGGGGTGTGTTTTGCTGCCTCTCCCTTCCCCTCCCCAGGATTCCGAGCACACTGCTACACCAGCCAGCTCAGGGACAGCAGAGACACCGACGTTAAATGAGGAAACTCAGATTGTCCAGACAAGTCAGAAAGAGGAAAGTCAGAAGGAGAAATGAACTTTGTTTTTTGCGGCCCGTGGATTAGCCTCATGAGCTTGGGTTTGTGCACGGTCCATAAGAAATGATGCAGCGTGCGGGGCTGGGTTCAGCTGGAAGAAATTCAATAGCTGCGTCCCATTAAAAGACAGAAGAGAGCAGCGAGAAAGGCCAGGGATGGAGGGGTCCCTGGGAACAGAGGGGAGGTGAAGGAAAAGGTGCAAAACCTTTCCAAGGAAAATGCGACCAAGAGGTGGTTCTGGGAAGCAATTTAACTTTGGCATCTGCTTACCCAGCCCTAGCAAAAAGCCAGTGGTGCTGTGACCCCCCACCCCCATGGCTGTAACAGCGTGAACGCCGCAGCCCAGCGTGGGAACGAGAGGACTTGGGCTCCGTCAGATTAAAACCAACTCATCCCTTTCTGTTTTCACTCCTTCCAGAGGTGAAATGAAACACATAAAAGACAATCAAATCTCAGAGGTTTCTGTCCTGAACTTATTCCAAGATGTCTTGAACGACTGGGCTGCAGGCAGGCAGAGGGCGAGGGCTGGGCGCGCTGGGCGGCTGTCCGGTGCCTCCGCGGACCCGCGCTAAGGGACGGGGTCCTGGACGGGGGAGGAGGACGGGGAGGTGGGAGCCGCGATCGGCCCCTGTGCTCAGCAGCAAGTCGTCTAACTCACTTTCGGACACCACCCGCCACAGCCACGGGCACCGGGCGACGCGGCTTACCTATCTGCACGCTGCTCGGAAAGGCTCCCATGGCGAGTCCCCAGAATCCGGAAAATAACAAGACAATTTGGCGATAAATAATCCTCATCTTCTTTTCTCCTCTCCCTGGGGCGCGCTTTCTCTCTTTCTCTCACACTCTTCCTAAAGGCTGTTCAGAGAGGCATTGAAGACGATGGCGCTAAAATTAAAAACAATCAAAAAAAAAAAAAAGAAAAAGAAAAAAAGAAAGGAAAGAAAAAGAGAAAGGTTCGGGCGGTTTCCGACCGTGACTCTTCTCCTTAGCTACCCGTCGCGAGCCGCCAGATTTTGCCCGCAGTCTCCATGGCCCGGAGCTGCTCCGTCCGGCTGCGAGCGCTGCACATGTAAAGATGGTGGTGCGCGGCCGGGGCTGGCGGCGGGAGGAGACATGCGCTCTCTCCGGGCCTCGCTTGCACCGCGCGCGCCCCTCGCCTGCTCACACACACACACACACACACACACACACACGCACACGCGCACACGCGCGCACACACACGCGGGCCCCGCGCCCGCAGCGCCCCCCGCGCCCGCCGCCCCGCCGCTCACCGAGCGCCCCGAGCCGGTCTGCAGCCCGGGATTTCGCCCCTCGCGCTCCCTGACCCGGTGCCGCCTCCCGGTCCGCAGGGGTCCCGCTCCGGGGACGGGGACGGGGACGGGGCCCGGCGCCCCTCTCTCGGCGTCCGGGAGCTCGGCTTCCCCGCCGCACTCGCTCGGAAGCGGTCGCGGCGCGGTCTCCGGCCGGCTCGGGCTCGGGGCTCGGGGCTCAGCACCTCCCCGCGGCCCCGGGCGCCCGCCGCATCCTGCAGCCCAGGAGGACGGCCGCGCCCCGCTCCCCGCTCCCCGCTCCCCGCTCCCCGCTGGCTGCGCGCGCGGGACTCCGCTCCCCGCTGCAGCAGAGGTTTCTCCCCAGCGGGCAGCCGGGGCCCTGAGAGCGGCGACGGCGAGGGGGAGGCGCAGGGGCGCGGGAGGGCGAGGGGGACCGGAGCAAAGGTCACCCCAGGCGGTTCCGACTTCCGCGGGCCGGGGAGGGGTCGGAGGAGTGCCACCGCCGGGAGGGAGCCCCGAGGGCAGGTCCCCTGAAGTAAGGGGAGGGTCCGGAAAGGGGGTGCTGGGGCGGGAAAGCTGAGCGGACCTCCTAGAGGCCTGGACGGCCGGGAAAGGGCCCCGGGAAGTAGAAAAAGTGATGGAAGCCCGTTCCTTTCCTTCCAGGCGCTCCTTCGGGGACTCGGCCCGCTGCAGGGAGAGGAGGGACCTGGCGCCAGGGGAGGACGGAAGACCACGGGGCGCTGCGGGCAGACACGGGTGTCGGGAGAAAAACGCAGTGTTTTCCAGGCACGTGGGTTCTGGCGGGGCCTCCGGACGACTGCTGCTCCCCGTCACCTCGGGAAGGCCTCAGCACTTCGTCGGTGCTGTCTGTAGTTGCACTGACCGTGCAGAAGAGAGCACAATGAATTGTCCTAGAAAGGTTTCGGGTTGTAGTGTCGCTCATGCTCAGAGACTGTTAGGGCTGTCGAAGGTGGACGCTTGAGCAGCAGAGTCCCAGCTGCTGTGCTTGCTGAGGTCTCTTATCTGGACAGGACGTACAATTTCCTATTGGCAATAAGCTCAGGGTAACGCGGGAAGTGTCTCTCATCTAATGTTTACAAAGACAGGAGGTGCCAGTGCTTCCCTGGCACAGTGTGGCTGAAGAGGAGGATGGAGAGAATGAAGTGAAATTTTTAGGGTGGCCCCACCTGGTAGACTTTTCAAATATGTATTCATTTATTTTTTTAAGCCTCCTTACTTGAGTTGGATTTTGAAAATAAATTTTGTAATTGTAAGCTGACATATATATGGGGTGCAATGTGTTTTTATGATTTATGGATACAATACTGAATAACTAAATTCTGCTAATTAATATATCAATCACATCGGATACTTATTTTTTGTATTGACAATATTTCGAATTTACTTTTTTTTTTTTTTTTTTTTTTTTTGAGACAGGGTCTCCCTTTGTAGTTCAGGCTGGCCCTGAGCTCACTATGTAGCCCAGGCAAGCCTCGAACTCAGCAATCCTCCTGTCTCTGCCTCCCGAGTGCTGGGATGACAGGCATGAGTCACCATGCCCAGCATTGTTTTATATGGTTATCAGGACCTTGTGCTTGCCAGGCAGGTGCTGGAACCACAGAGCTAAATCTCCCGCCCTCAAATTTACTTTCTTGATGACTTTGAATTGACAAAGATGTAGAGGAAAAGGAAACATTGCTCACGGGAAAATGAATAGAGTTCTGTTACAGAAAACTGTACTGAGAATTCTCCAAAAAAACCCACAAAAAACAAAAAACCAAAACAAAGCTAGCATTACTGCCTAACCCCGCAGTCCCACTCTTGGAGGTACGCCCCCCGGTCTGGAGCCCGCATGAGCAGGAGCTTTCAGGAGCCCATGTTCAGTGCAGCGCGGTCCACACGCCTGCTGCTGTCATCAATCACCTTGTAGTTTGTAGCTGTTCAGAATTCTTAAATCATAATAGGGCTTCCTTGTTCCCTAATTTTGAATTTTACTTTTATATTTGTATCACTTCTGTATTTATTCACTTTCCTGTTGCATTTCACCACAGATTGTTATGACAAAAACAACCTCATTCTGGGTAATTGGTTTACACAAATCATACATTTGTCGTTTTAGTTTATGAGATTTTAGTCTTGCACCTCAAGTGGGACTTGAAATACTTTGTTTTTTATCTTTTCTGTTTGTGAAAAACAAGGCTGCAAATAATACCATTTTGTTTTCTGCTAGGAGAAGATAATAAAATAGGCTACATAAAATTCAAGTTGAATTCAAATTAAATTAGAATTTCAAAACCCACTACACTGTTAAACTCATCACCTACTTGGGTAACTAGTGAAGCTCTGCTTGATATGCAGAGGAAATTATTAACTTTTATTATTTGAAAATTGAATGATTAGGGCTTTCAGGTGCTGTAATAATAACACTGATATGGCTGCAGGATAAATTTTATTTTTCATTTAGCTGTCATGGAAACATCTAGATTAATATGACTACAATGTAACACAATTACATTTGCCATCATGGTGAGCTCTCTTTCTCTATATATGTGTAATACATCGAGAACCTACCTACTTTTTAAGTGCTTGAGACATAAAAGGGTACAAAGCCAAATTTCTGCTCTTATTAGAAATATGTAATGTTTATAGATGTTCACTTGTCGACTGCGACTGTTACAGGCCTTCCATGAACCACATGATCTATAGAATCTGGAGTGAGGTAAGTCACCATGGGGCGGGGGGGTAAAACCTGTGCTCAGGTTGATCTTGTTTGTAGATGATAAAGCAGAGCTAAGCGTGGAGATCAGGTGATCTGACTTCAGAAGCTGTGGTGTTTCTGTTAAAATTGACTGTGTCAGCGAAGGTCTGGGAGCTGAAAAGGAAACAGCAAAAGTCCACAACATTTAGAAAAAACCACAACATTTGCATGATTTATTTAAAACCCCTCAGGCCTTTATAATAATCAATCTCTGGCTGCACGTTTACAGTGGCCCCCCCAGGTACTTGCCTATATTACCATTGAACTTTTTTCTTGTAACAGTACATATGGAAACTTTCAGCCCAATTTTAACATGCAGAGCACAAATCTAATTAATAAAAACTTAACAAAAGTTTTAATAGAGGGAGGTACACAGTATATAACTCTGACTTGGAGAAAGATCAGGAAGAACTTACAGAGAAATGGGATTTAAATTGAATATGTTATGACTTTATACAGATTATAAGGTAAAGAAAAATTAGCTGGAGGATATGAAAGTTCATAGGTCTTTCCGGACACTGGTACTTCAGGTTGTGTGAGGGCAAATATTGGAAGAGACTAGGAACAAAACAAGGAATGGTTATGAACCACTTCTCTTGGAAGTGTTGCTTTACTATCATGGAGGTAAAAAAGCAATAAAATAGGAGCAAAGGGGTGAAATAATTAGATTTGCAGTCTTTACCAAATTTTGGTAAACTCTACAATGAAGCTTGAAGCAGAGAAAGAAATTTGGCAGTTTTACATAGAGTCTAGATGAGAAATAACTGCTGAAGGAAACAATTTGCTATTTGATCCTGAAAATGCACTTTTAGTTTAACTTTAAATATGCGGCACCATATTTAAAGCTTTCAGATACAAAATAGATTTTAGAGACCTATTTGTCAGAGCAAAGAACAAAGCAACCTATGTGTCCATTGATAGGAGAGTGTCTTGCTAAGCTATGGTGCATCCATGCCATGAGGTACCACTCAGTAGTATCACTGCTGAGGGAAGAGCATTGTGCCTATATCCCACTACCGAATGATCTCAAGGACATACCGCTGCTCAAGTGGTCTAGATCTGCACATTGGCAATTATTAATGTCTTTATCTTTTTGTTAACATTTTCACATTTAATTTTCATTATAAGATGCTCCAGGGTCATCATGTACAATCCTTGTCCTACCCATTTTTATAAGAACATCTACTTACTTTTATTGGAGAATATTTGAAAACCAAAATCCGGGCATTGGATGTGGATACTGTCATTGCTGTGTCTTCATGAGGTATGATTTTAAAATGTTGAACGCTGCTGCTGAATGATAGCCAATGGAAAGTCAGCTCTGTGAAAATATTACAACGTTTCCTCTTCCCATCTTATTTATGGAACTGCCCCTGCATGGTTTCCAGCTCTTCTGCAGTCACAACAGCCAGAAAAGGTAAAGGTATCAAATTGATTCAGGACACTGAGGTAGCCAAGACAGCACAACTAAAGACACAGAAGAAGACTTCCAGAACTGCTTCACATGGTGACTGTAATGATGAGCTGTGTTCAAAGCGAAGGGAAGCATTTTGAGGGGGATCCATAACAATATATTTTTATTGTAATAAATAATTAAGATATATTCACTATACTTTTGAATCATATATAATCACATCTATATATCATATATGTATAATTATTCATATATATAAGCTAAAAATAAATTCATATTGTTGTCCACAGTTCAGATTTAGTACTGCATCATCCATTCTGGTCTCCTGTTTTTACCTTTTACTTTATTCTCCAATGCTAGAAATCTGGCTTCTACAATCAAATAAAATTTACTTGATATTACACCTAGCTTTAAGCTCTCCAAAAAAATTGAAATTTTAATCCATATATTTTCAAACAAATGACTGTAAATGTCCTAATTTGCACTGTTTATAATTGTCAATTTTTGCCTTCTTGCAAAAATTGATTTTTATAAACATTTGTATAAGTATATAATACTGTTTATGATATTCTTATGAGGCCAGTTCATTGGATTAATGCCAACAATTCCATTTATTTCTACGTGCATTTACCAGCTGCATTATCTCCTATCAGGTCCTTGCTTTTTTTTTCTTTTTTTTTTAACATGTCTGTGTTTTTCTCCAGTTGAGTTAACACTTTCAGATTTTCACGTATTTTGCTGCTGTAACATCCCAGCCACAGGAAGAGCACCCTGGTGCTGCACAGAGTGTGTTGCTTTACATTATCTATGTGTTGTCCACCTTTCTTGAAATCAGAACACTAATCTTGCCCCATAGCAGTTGCTTGATTAATCTTTTGTCATCTATCTACCTCACACTGTCTTTCCATAAAACTGATTGACACTGTACGTGACTTTAATGCTGACAAATTATCTCTCTTCCAGGACCAAAGAATTCTCATTACAAAAAGATTACTTTTCTTGTTTTATGTTCCTCATTCGTCTCCACAGTCACTGTAATTGAATGAGGTCAGTGAGCAGAACTTGGCAGTTTTTCCTTTATCTACTCATTCATTCAGCACATATTTCTATAATATTTCTTATGGATTATGACATCATGAGGGAACAGAAAATCATTGTACTCATCATGACATCCCTGCCTAATGCTAAAAGAAGTCCAAGGATATGCATATGCATGAACACACATGTGGAGGTGAGTTCCAGAATTATATTGGATATCCCACATGTACACTGAAAGCAATCTAATACAGTCCCCTTCAGGAGACAGAGCATGCTGTATTTAACATAAATGCCCTCCTACTCCAGGCTTTTGTGTTTTTTTGTCTCAATACTTATTAAGAATGGTCAAGTATGGGCCGGAGATTTAGCTCAGTGGTTCCAGCACCTGCCTCACAAGTGCAAGGTCCTGAGTTCAATGCCCGGTAACCACATACAATGCTGGGCGTGGAGACTCACACCCACCAGCAATCAATACCACATACCACAGTGCCGGGCGTGGTGGCTCATGCCTGTAATCCCAGCACTCAGGAGGCAGAGGCAGGAGGATTGCTGAGTTCAAGGCTTCCCTGGGCTACATAGTGAGCTCAGGGCCAGCCTGAACTACAAAGCGAGACCCTGTCTCAAAAAAAAAAGTATTGGTACATAAAATGATGAGTGCCCTAAACTGGAGCTTTGAGCTAGACAGACATTTTACCCCGTCTTGTTAACACACTTCTCCTAATAATCATAGACCATTGTGCTTATCCTTACTCTTGTTTAGACAGAAGATGGAGGAGAAATGATGAGACTATTAACCTCATGAAAAATTCTTCCAATATTTTAAAATTTTAATTTTAGATCAGACAGTAAAATAGTACCGATAGTAATTGTCATCTGTAGAGCAGCTTTAACAGTAGTGTGATTTTGAGTTGATAAAAACAGTCCCTCAAATGAAGCACCATTACTTTTGTGTTATAGGTGAGAAAATTAAAGCTGAGCATGAATATGCAGCCCAGTGTTGCACAGGTAGTGCAGTGGGATTCAGAACGATGTATTTCTGGTTTATAGCTTGTGACCTCTGGGCCACGTATGTCTAACAAAAAATTCTGAGAAAAGTCAAAGGTTTGCACCAGTTTTTTAGCCTTTGTCCTGATGAACTGAAGCTTAGGCAACATTAATATATGTATCATTTACCTTGAAGAAATTTTAATAACGATTCATTAACAAATATTATAGTAGCAATGTTATATCAATATTTCACTTTGAGTGGAAACATTTGCTTTGTTGAGAAAATTATAACAAAAGAAAAATAAACATGGACACAATAGGCAGACACACCATCTTAACTGATTTATAATAGAGTCACTGCTCCACCCCTAAGGGAGCATTATTCTTTGCATGCCTACCAGTTTTCTGCTTTTGAGCCCAACACTCCTCTCCTGTTTTGTTTCTTTTTTTTCGTGTCTCTTTTAGCACCTATCAAGACAGAGTTGTATGCAGTTAGTCACACCCTGTTTTACTCTCTTCTTTTGAAAATATCCTTGGCTGTGATGGAATGTACTATGCGTAGCACTTTTAATTGAAATAATGTGGAACCATAATATCTTAATTTTCAAGATGATTTTCCCCACAAATCAGCCTGTTTGCTTGAAGGTCTTGAGTTATATCTGTTTTCCAAACACCTCTCATCAAAAGCAGAGATTGGAATAACCCATTAACAAGTGAGCTCAGCAGCTTCAGGCTTCAGATACATCATTCACACCTGAATGTATTATTTCAATATATTCATTTAATTTCAGAACATGACAAAAAGTCTTATTAAAGAGCTTAACATAAAACTGCTTGAATTATGATGGAATTCTACCCATAAATCAGATGTAGATCAATGAACACATTTTTAGTGATTATTTGATGAATTTGGGGTCACAGATCGCTATTGTGCCCTTTTGCATTTATCGCAAACAAAACTATTATTTATCAATTTGTGGCTATGACCCCTGGCGGAGATGATTTTATAAAACTAAAATAATCACCTTAAATAGTTTAAATTTTTAAAATAAGTAAATGTTCATGTGTTTTACAATGAATACTGGAACAAATATACTTTTATGTATTAAAATTAATCAATAATATCTACTAATCTTTTACCCTTTTTCTGAAATAGTAGGTGAGATGTAGTTGACAGACTCAGCATAGAATCGTATGGATAGACATGTGTAGTATGCTTTACAAAGTAAAAATATTTTGTAAGACTATTTTTTATACCTACAAATTAGTGAAAATAACTATACTTAGATTTTAAGTCAAAGAAGTGCAAAAATTAAAAAATATAAAATAAAAAGTAAGTACACTTGATTTTTATAAAAGTAAAATATTTTATATTGTCTAAAATACAATCATACACATAATATTCTAACAATGCTTTATAATCTGTATACTTTTATTTATTGTTTTTGTGGTAGCATTATAATCCAGTATGCTTCATTAGTTTTAAAACTGTTTTAATACCTTATGATAAAGATATCTGAAAATCTAGTCATTATTAATGTTAATTTTGTTACCCATTTGAATGGCTATCAAAGCTGTGAAATACACCATAATTGTGTATAGATCCAAATCTAGCTAGTTTTCTGTGTTGTATGCATCAAGGAATTTGTAATTACTTGATATTTGTATGCTGAAAACTTCAACATATTCTTTTCAGAAATTCTGAATGACAGTTCTTAAATCCATGAGGATTAATCATTTTAATATTGTTTGATTTTTTTAAAGTATGTATGTGAGGGTTTCATAGGAGAAGTATGTGATTTCTCAGCAACAAAAACACATAGTTATCACAGAACTAGGAAGCATCATTTCCAGAATGATTTATTTTGTAACTTGAAATTTTTTTCCAAATACTATTTATTTTCTAATAGATAAAATGACTTCTGTACTTTAAAAGGACAAATTAATTGTATCTAAATGCGTGCCACAAAATACATACATTTCTTAAAAAATCTGCTATATATCATCTTACCAATGACTATCTACCTAACGGATCAGGACATTTGGAATAATGCACTTTTCAATGCTTACCTAGACTTTCATATAATGTATTTAGATAAAAGCAATGTTCTGTGTTGCAATATAATGTTTATAGACAGTCCCTTAAGCATTATAAGGAATTACAAATATTCTAGAACTAAATACTTGTTTTTATAAAACATTAGAAAATTTATTTCATAAAATTGACTCTGAAAGTACCTGCTGCACACAGCTGTTCATAAATACTGAAAAGAAAGCAATAATTCAAAATATCCTTATTAACCCCTTTGTATTGCATCAACCTGGCTAATTATTATGAAAAAAATCTATGTATTGTGGACAAATGGCTGACTAATATATGGATAAGGTTCTGACCCTTTTATATAAAAACTTCATCATTATTATTTTCTCATTTTTAGACAAATAAGCAGCATAGAGAAGCAGTTGGATTTCAGAGATAGTCTTCATTTAAAACTGTGCAACAGGGTAGGTGGAAGGAATAGGGTTTAGACACGAAGGGGAAGATGACTGGTGGGTCACCAGTTTGAAAGAATGTCTTACCATGAAAATGTTTGGGGAAGGAACTAGTTCCATTTCTGAATGTTGATAATCTTGAGGGCTATATAGCAGAGATGGCCAGTTGACAATAGCATAGATGGATCCAAGTCTCAGGTGAAAGATTTAGAGCAGACATCGTAGACCTAGGGGCAGTCAGTCTGAACAGGAAGGTGCCCACCACGGAAGGCAGGGGAACTCAGGGAGCAGCAGGAGAGCTCTAGGGACTCAAGTTACAGAAGTAAAGCAGGCAAAGAGAAGAAGCTGATAAAGCCAGGCATCAGGATAAGAGAACAGTCGTATGAATATGAGCTTACAGACTGCAAGGGAAAGAAGAAAAAGTGATTACTGTAGTAAAGAATCCAGCCAGCCAACAAAATATACTTCTAAAATTCTTCACAAGTGATGAAAATCTACCAAGGAAGTTCTACGAAACGAGTTTCAGTTTATTAGTGATAGAAATCAGTTTTAGTGGATTAAGGAAAAAAAGGAGGCAAGGGCATGAAAGTCTGTGAAAATGTCTTCAGCACACGATTCCCTCCGGGTACATCTTAGCATGTTTTCTAACCATTTGTTTCTTTCACCTCATATTCACTTTTCCTGTGACTATCCAGCTAAACACAACTGCTTATTGTTCTGCCTCTCTACAGCACCAGCATACTACGGGCTTGAAACTTTGCTGATGGCATTTTAGTTTATGTTCATTGAATTTCTGAGAGGCAAAGCTTCTTCAGGGTCAGTGACGCTTCTGTGATGGATTCGGTCCCATTGATGCAGGGCCTCCTCTGCTTCATGGCATGATGGGTTCAAATGGAAGCAGAACTGAAGTCATCATATCATATTTAGTTAAATATATAACACTGATAAAATAATTTCTAAGAATTGTGAAAAATGCTGCAATAAATTTACATCAACATTCAAATATTTTTCCAGTATTTAAGGAGAAATGAGCTCTCAGTAGCTGTAAAGGTTCTTTTAATTAGATTTTGTTTTGAGTGAATAAATGTAATGCTCCATGATTTTTTAGTTGGGACCTCTCTACAGTTTTGTCAATTCTCCTCAGTGAGAAACTTTGATCACAGATGTTAGTGATTAAAATGTCAACTATTTATGTAATAATCATTTGTCATTTTTTCACTGTTAGTTATTAAATAATTTTTCTTTTTTAATTGACAACTCTAAATTAAACTCTCTTGTAAGAATGGATATAGATTTTGGATATAATCAAAGTTTTTCATGTTTAGTATAGCGGTCAGCTTTCCCATTATGGAGACAAATTACCAGACGTCTATGAATTTCAGAGGAGAGGTTGATTGGGCTCTTCGATCTAGTAGATTTTGTCCAGGATCAGTTGGTTCCAAGGTAGGAATGTCATGGTAGGAATGCCGTGGTGGAGCGAAGCTGCTAACTGTGTAGCAGCTGGTAACCAGAGCAGGGCAACACTACCACAGAGGGTGGGACCAGGTGCCCCCCGTAGATCCCAGGGTCACAGCTCTGCCACCCTACCAGACTAACTCACTGGTATGCTGTGCAGTGGGAAGATTCAACGCTGATGAGGTTGATAATTCACCTTAACTATCACATTCACTTGAACTGTCACATCAAACACTACAGAATAACAACTTTGATTTACAGATCTTGTGCTTTTTTAGAAAAATCATTTATAAAGAGCATAAAGCCAAATAGAAGGGCATTAACTACCAAAGGGCATTTGCAAGGTATGCAGTACATACGCAGACAAATTTTTTTTTTTTATAAATCCACAGAGAAGCCCGCTTGAATTTGCTGTTCTCTGTCTCCCAGTCTAGAGCAGTTGGGGTGAGTGACAAACTTGTGGACCCCAGAAGAATTCTACAGGAAATAACACAGGTTCCTTCTGTAATGGCCAATGCACACTCTACAGCTGGGTGCTGAAGGTGACGCTGATGCAGGAGCTCTTCTTTCTGGTGGTCCTCAGTGCATAGATTTTAGTTGAGCTGTGAGTACTCATTATCCTTCAGTGTGCCTTTGTGCAAAGCAGTTGAAAGCAGAACTTCCCTAGAGAAGCCAGGCACAGGAGCCCTTCAGGATGCCAGCACAAGGTGACTCTGGAAACTCCCGTTCCCATGGAGACGAAGGCTAACATTTTGTGGCACACCTGTGAGCCTTCTGTCGTGCATCACTGAGGGGGTGGGAAGTTCTGTCCTATAACACACAGCAGAATGATTTATTTACTGAAGAAGGGAAGAATAGGAAAAGAGGAGAAGGGCAGGGGAGGTCTCGGGAACCTCTCCAGATCCTGAGGAAGGGTGAGAGCCATTGTCATCATTGAACACCTGAAGAGTTAAGGTGCTGTGTTTTGCGGCAAATGCTGAAATATATAAAAATCACTCCACTGGGGGACAAACATGTCACAAATAAGTGTGATACAAGATAGAACTCAGTTAAAGTCAGAAGTGGGAAATAGCACTAACCTATCTCCACAGGGAAGATTAAAATTGTTTTGAATTACAGTTGAGTTCATTCATAGGAATGAAATGACTCCAAATATGTAAAAAATTTATAAGAAGAGGGTTTTCAAACTGTATGCTTTCTTCATAATTTACATAGAAATATTAAAAGAAGTTTCAAATCTTAAACAGCCAATACGTTTTCAAGAAACATAAATAATAATTATAGAGCAGCAGTACCTACAAATAGATATTTTTCTAATTCAGAAAACTCTTTTGTCAATTTTTATTTAGTTATGCTGTCACTTTAATGATAAATGTCAAATTCATGAAGCAATTATTTTTTTGCTAGTTGTTAAATGCAAAATTAAGATTTTTCCATAATTCAGATTATCAGACTATTTCAAAGTATTTTAGAAAAACCTATGAGTCAGACTATGACATTTTGTTCTCATTCTTAATTGTTCATCACATTATATTCATAGAAAGGTCATACTGAATTATAATCCCCAGAAAGTCCATCAAGTTTAAAAAAGTAAAATTTATACCACATACTCTTGTAAACTTAGCTCTACGGGACTGTTGTCATGATATTATCATATTTTAGCAGTGACTTTTTCATGTAATAAGTTTATTAACACTCTAGAAAATAAGTCGCTGATTGGTTCTTAATGCCTTGGCACAATAATGAACTTGAAATGCTAGGTGACTTTTCATGTACTGATTTTTTTGTTGTTGGATGCACTTTACAGTAATATCAAGTCATTCATAACCCTTCACAGGAACATTTTATATTCATGAAACTGTTTGTTACCTTTGGTTAAACAAGAATCTAAAGATAACTAAGGAATGCAATCTCAATAAAATTTTCTCAGGTTACTCATTTCATCTGTAATTAAATAACAGATTATATGATGAAATGTATTATATAATAATGAAAAATACTTGCTATGCTCCATACTCTCTGTTAGTTAATGAATCTTTGTGCTATTGTGAACAAGAATTTTTCTATCATGTAACTTAATTGCATTTCTTAAATGCATAACAAATTTAAAGTATCAATATTTCAGCATTTTTAAGAAACTTAAACCCAGCATTATATAATTGTCCTTGCATAATGTATATTAATGTAGTTTCAGACACATAAAATTGTCATGTATATTTTAATGTAATTTTTTGATTTAGAAAATTACATAGGACTAACAGTTACTTCACACAAACCATACATCAAATATCCTCCAGATTTTAAGATCATTAGCATTTTGAATTATTAGTACAATAAATTTGGGGTCCAGGTTGGTGATTATGAGCCTGAGAAGAATTTGTCTTCTATTGTTTCTGTGGAAAAAATTTTATAAAAATCACTTGGATCAAGTCTTCCTCTTTTCTGCTAGATTTGAATATAGTGGTGGACTTGACTGTTTTATCTTTGAAGGTCTACAAATGTTTACATTATATATTTTACATTATATATTTTGATATTTTGTTTTTAGGTAGAATTTGTAGAATTTGTATGACCTTTTAGAAGCTTGACTCTTTTTTGTCATTATGTAATGCCATCTTTCTTCTTAATACTGCTGCTTATGTTAAAGTCAATTTCAACTTAAAGCTATTAATATATCCACTCCCATTTTCTTTTGATCAGTTGTCAATATGTATTATTTACCACCACTTTACTTCTATCTCATCTCTGTCTTCATAATTTAAGTGGATTCTTGCGGACAATATACAGCTGAGCCTGTTTTATTTACATATTCTGATACTCTGTGCCTATGATTGGCATGTTTAGATAAATTAGAATGAAATTTATGATAAAATATATTACTATTTAAGGTTCAGGGATAACTTTGGATAAAAAGAGTAAAGCTAAAATCTAAATAGAAAAGATATGTCCATATGTCAAAGCGTTTTCATAGCAAAAATAGTAAATAAAAGTTTGAGAAAATATTTATTAGATGCATCATTTAAAGGTTAGTATCAAAAAGGTAGTATCCAAGAAAATCTCAAAATTAATAGTTCTAATGTGACAATGGAAAAATTGTATAAGAAAATATTTAGAAATAAGTAAGCACACTGGTCCCCAAAAGCACAATAAGTTTCCCTACTTCCAAGACATTGCGTGTGCACAATTAAAGCAACAATAAGAAATGACCCTACAGTGTTGGCACACTTAGCAGTTCAACAAAAATAAGAGTACTAATAATTCATATGCACAAAGTTAAAGCATTCTTCCATATTTATTGTGAAGTTAAGTACTGCTATATATTTTTAACAGCAATATGGCCACATCTATTAAAATTCAAAACTCATGTAGGATGTAAGCAATCCAAATCCTACAGTAGTATCTCAGAATAAAAGTACATCAAAATATCATGTTATATATACTTATGTATGTATGCATGTATAAAGATATTGATTGTAGCATTTTTAGTATGAAGAAAAGATGCAAAATGGAAAGAAGGGAGGAATTAAAGAAAGAATGAAAGAAGAAAAAGACTGAGAAGGGAAGAAAAAGGGAGGGCAGAGGGCGACAGGGATGGACAGGAAAAATTAAATGGTTTCTGAATTGTGGCGTACCCCTGTCAAGGCATGTAAATCACTAGACAGAAAAAGGTGAGAAACTGTCTAGCTTGTATGTAAAATGAAAAAAGCAAATGTAAAGATACACATCTTATGCTATTTCTGTAATACGAAGAGAAAATTATTTATATGTATGTGTACTTATATATGTAAATATGTACCAAAATCCACAAATATTTTGTATGTGCATGTATCATGTACAAGGATGTGTGTTATTGAATGCATATTTGTTCCAATTTTAGTTTATGTGTTGCCAAAGCGAGCACATGAATGTATATTTGAAGGAGGCATAGAAAGCTGCACAAATAATCTTGAGTCAGAAAGACAGAAAGGTAAAACAAAGAGATAAGGACAAAGAGGAAGGAAGAAAAGCAAAATATAGGAATATATATAATAGGGTGGGTGGGGGAATGGGAAAAAAATTAAATTCCTAATACCGAGTGCAAGGATAATGTGTATATACAATGTACCAATACAGATAAAATAAACTAAATAAAGAAGAGTATATATGATAAATTTTCAATTGTATGCTTCTTCAGGGTTGGTGATGCATGATGTAATCCCAGCTTTTGAAAGAGAGAGGCAGGAAGTAGCTTAGCAACTTAGTGAGAGAAATTCTCAAAATAAAAACTAAAAAAAAAAATTGTTTGGAGATGTTGGCTCAGTGAGAATGTCTTGGGTTCATTCCTCAGTAACACCAACAAAATTGCATGTGTGTTTGTAATTAATAAATAGATTTCTGAAAGGACAATCACCAAAGCTTTTCTATCTGAGACATAATTTACCTCAGGTGATTTTAAAAAACTTCTTAGTATGTTTGTATAAATGATTTGAAAAACCCATATTGTTTGTAATTTTTTTTTTTTTTGAGACAGGGTCTCGCTTTGTAGTTCAGGCTGGCCCTAAGCTCACTATGTTGCCCAGGCAAGCCTCCAACTCAGCAATCCTCCTGTCTCTGCCTCCCCAGTGCTGGGATTACAGGCGTGAGCCACCACGCCCAGCACTGTGGTGTGTGGTATTGATTGTTGGTGGGCGGGAGTCACCACAACCCAACATTGTATGTGGTTGCCGGGGATCGAACTCAGGACCTTGCATTTGTGAGGCAGGCGCTGGAACCACTGAGCTAAATCTCTGGCCCACTGTTTGTAATTTTTAAAAAATAATTTCAATAGTAAAAATAGGCAAGTATAAGAGTAGAAAATAAATATTTAATTCTTTTGTTATTAATTTAATACTATAAAGTTTTGGACTATATCTTTTTCTGATTACCAAGAAGGTTTTTTAAGCTTTTAAATTACATAGTTGATGTCTTACTTTTTTGTTACTGATTATATGGCAATAAGTGTTTTCTGATACAAAAATTATAAGTAAAATCTTTTTGTTTACTTCCTGTTTGGGTCCCTCTGCCTATTCACTGACACTGTATCATTGTGACATATGTTTACTGATTTTGAACAACTTTAAGGCAATAGATATTTCCATAATGTAGGTTTCTTATTAACATTTGCTTTAATAGTGTATTCAAGGGAAAAGTAGCCAAGTAATTATTTTCCTTAAAGCTTAAAAGTGGTAAAATTTTTCTAGGTTAACTGCACTGCCAATAATAAATCGGCTATCTGTATGCTTCGATATTATAACTGTTATTTTTTTCGTGGAGAAATAAACTGAAATATTTTCAGGTTTTGATGTGCCCCATGGGGTCATAGCACTCTATTTTTGGGAATCAAATTTGCACACTGGAAAATATAATTGGTTATTTTCTAATTCTAGTTTTGTACTTTAACATGTTACATTGTGTTTAGCCGTGATGTACAAATGCTGTGGCAAGAGTCACAGTTCCGGTAGCTAATAGCTCTTATTTCTCCTTTAAAATTTCCTCCAATAGGAGCTTGCTGACAATGTATATTATGAAATATTGCCTATTTTGTTTATATAATATTATTCAAAATAACAGTGACGGTTTCTGTATTCAAGGAGGAAAGAAATATTCTTGTGATACCTGATGAAAACTGTTAGGTTTTAATATCCATGCCATCATAGCCAGCAAAATAGTGCAAACCATTACAATATACAAATGATTTAAAGTAATTAACCGAGGGACAGGTCTGCAGTGTCTACACTGGGCCTCTCCCTTTTAAACCTGATACCTTTACGTGAACAGGACGGTCGGTTTACTGAGCTGTTTCAGCCCACACTGACCAAAGCCCAACCACTGGGGAGGTAAATGCTGTTCAGTTATTCGAGGATCCTCTGTGGACCCTGAGCAGCAGAGATGGTTAACAAATAGATAAATCTAAAGGCAAAGAATAAAGAACAGTAGGCATCAAAAACAAAAATGACAGGATATTAGTAGATGCTACGCACTAAAGAGCTCTCTTTCCTTTTTTTTTTTTTAATGGCCGCCTGGATATTCTCACTTAAAATGAGATCTGCTAATTCCTATTTAAAGCTTTGGATGTTACCAACTACTGCTGCTAAGTGTGCACTACTTTTACTGATCCCTTGATGCCAGAGGTGATAAATTTAATTCTTTAAACCAGTGAATATGCCCAAGCAATGATGGGTAAATGTACTTGTGTTTATATATATATATATATATATATATATATATATATATATGTATGTATATATATATATATATATTTGTATATACACATATATATATGTACTTGTGTATATGTGTGTGTGTGTGTGTATATATATATATATATATATATATATATATATATATATACATTCTGAAAGAGTAGAAAATCTTTTTCTGGAAATGGAAAAGAGTAACCCACTTCTCACTGTTATGTAGAGAACTGGGTCTCATTTTTCATAATATCATTTTTCAGTCTATGTATTTGTCCATCCACAAACATTGTAATTATTACCATTTAGGATATTCTGCTGTCACTTGGAATTTCTATGGAGTTTCCATTGATTGGTACTAGTTACACCCGCCAAACACAGATGGAACCCAAAGGGGAGCATTCAAGGGCTGGGGAGCAGCTAGAAACCACAGCAGTGAAAACCTGTGCTGCGCGACCAGCCCAGCTCATTACTCAGCGGGGATTTCAGAACTCTGCATTTTGTGATTTACATGAACGAGGCTATTTTCTGGCTAATGGAATGGTTAAGGAAACTAGTACATGATGAATATTTCTATATCCACCCTGAGGACCTTACCTGCTTATGTTGCATCACTTTTCTCTTTGCTGATAAAACAAAAACAGTAAAATAATTTAATATAGTAAATAGTAATAATACAATAATGATTCACTAATACCTACATTTTTGAGGACTAAGTTTAGAGAGCTCTCGCTGATGGAACCATAATTAACAGAAAGGTGTGTGTGTGTGTGTGTGTGTGTGTGTGTGTGTGTGTGTGTGATTCCTGCTGATTATTCGTCACTGTCAAGTGTAAATCCAATGTCTACTATGCGACCACTACTTATTTTCCCATTTTGATCAAGAAGAGGGCAGAGACCCAGCAAATCCCACCCCTCTGGTTAAAAGGCTGGGAATGTAGCTCGGTCATGGAGTACTTTCCTAGAATGAGCAAAGCCTGTCTTCAATTCTAAGTAGTAAAAGAAGAGTGAGCTCTGATCCTACATAAAGTTAGACCACATGAAAGAAACTGTCATGTTATTTTTTCTAACAATGACCTTCAGATTGTATAAAATGTTTTTATTGAGTTGAAAATTATTACTTATTTTCTTTTATTACTTTCTTCCATTCCTTTTGTATGACATACTCATACTTGAGTTCTAACACTTATTCCTGTTTTTGATAATTTTCCAATACAAATTTCATAGATCATGATTAATATTACCAGATACAATTTTACAAAGATTATGTAAATGCACCAGGGGTCCAATTTAAGGAAAAATCTCTCCTTTTGAAAACAATAGCATAATAAAAGTACCTCTTAAATTTAGGGGAAAATTCATTGTGTTAACACTCAACCTTGATTTGAGAAGGAACCTTTTTCTATTCTTAAAAATTAAAATGTTTTCTTGTTTGTTATTTAACCTTACTTTTCGGATTAAAATATCGAAATGCTATCTTTGGCTAACTAAAAAGTAAGTTATAGTTCATTTGTGTCCATATTTTTGTAACATAAAGAATATAATGTTTGGAAATTATCACTTCAAACTTTCCCTACCAACCACAATATGCTTTAATACCCTTGTATTTCACACACCCTTTCTAAATAGTAATGAAAAATAGATTTTTTTTGCATTCTTTTAGAATCAGTTAAAAGGAAGCTCAAGGACAGGATAGTCTGTCTTTTTCAAAGCATCTTTAGATGATTACTTCATAAAAGAGAGAGTACTCGAATAGGAAGTTCAAATTATAGCAGGATAGTAAAGGCAGCAGACAAAGCAAAAGAAATGATGACTGTTAAATAAATTTTACCTTTACAGAATGTTAAGTTTATTTTTTTCAAGTTTCAGATCAGCTTTTTGATTTTTTTTTTTTTTTTTTTTTTGAGACAGGGTCTCGCTTTGTAGTTCGGGCTGACCCAGATCTCACTATGTAGCCCAGGCAAGCCTCGAACTCGGCAATCCTCCTGCCTCTGCCTCCCGAATGCTGGGATTACAGGCGTGAGCCACCACGTCCAGCAGCTTTTTGATTCTTAATATTTTCCATCCCACACTTTTAAATTCTCAGTATTTTATATTTATGTAATATAATAGGACATTTTAATTGAGCTATATAAAAAGCAGTAAATGGAGATGACTCATTTTGTCTAGTGTAAGGAAAAGGAAAAGTTGTTTGAGTTGATTCTGTATGAAAGCAATATTCCTGAGAAGTAGCATTTTTTAGACAATATCACTAAAATAATTTGCATATCTATTAAAATTATTGTATATTTTAACATTTTGTACTTTATGTTATATTACATAGTACAAATGCAGATGAATGGGCATTCATAGATGAGTGGTCCAACACGAATTTTCCTGCATACATTCAGTGTATGTTTGTGTAATGGAAGTAAAATAAAGCAGTAAGGAAAAGGAGCCCTAGGTGCAAAGGGCCTGCATTGGGAAACTACAGTTTGTGAAACTATGTAGAAAAATTTGCTCATTTAGCTAAACTTACCAGAGGGAATGAAGTTAAGTGATCTATTTTGAATGTTCTGTGGCAAGAAGTGAGGAGGGGGAATCACATAAAAATCATATTCCAAATTGAGGGTTTATCTTTACCATCTCTAAAATGTACTATGCAAGGGCCAGAGATTTAGTGCCTGCCTGGCAAGCAAAGGTCCCTGGTTTGATCCCTGATCCCCGGTAAACACATACAACAATACTGGGTGTGGTGACTCATGCCCACCAGCAATCGATACCACATACCACAATGCCAGACATCCTGGCTCACCTCTATAATCCCAGCACTTGAGAGGCAGAGGCAGGAGGATTGCTGAGTTCGAGGTTTGCCTGGGCTATATAGTGAGCTCAGGGCCAGCCTGCACTACAACGCAAGACTCTGTCTCAAAAACAAAACAAAACAAAACAAAACAAAACAAAACAAAAATAACCCCTAGCACTATGCAAATAATTAATATATTCAATTTTCCTTTTAAAAAATCATTCTGGTTGCAACATGACAAGCACATTAGAGTGGGATATGCATATGGGAATGGTGAGACAAGTGGCAAGGCTAATGCCCTTGTCCAGGCGAGAAAGTAATATTTTAGGAAGAAGTACAATCATCTCTGAGTGATGTTTAGGAATTAAAAATTACGAGAAGATTAAATTGAATATAGTGACTGCAATTAACATATCCTATGTGCCACCTGTGCCTATTTTGTCCAACTAAATGGTTTGTTAGTGGCAGACAATGAGATTGGAACAATCTAAATTTCAGTATTTAGGAAAGATAGTGTGAATCGTGTTTATTCCAAGACTAAGGGCAGCTCCAAAGAATATAAGGTTTGAGGACATCTCTTGTATAGCATCTACATTTTTTGCTACATCTGAAAATTGTTTTTCTTTATATTATTGTTCTAAAATATTTTAAATGTGCACTATGCCTTTCTGAATAGTTGGTACTACCAAAAGCCATTTCAATCCTATTGAAATTATGAGGCATAAAATAAATAGTAACAGAAACAAATTAAATCTTAAAATTTTAATGAATTCATTGATTTTTCTCAATAAAATGTCAGCAAATAAAATAGAATACTTATTAAAATGTAAGCTAAACTGGTAGATAAAAGAGATAATCAAAAATACTTATGAAACAGTTCACACTAACACCACATATCAACTTGCTGATAAACACTAGCTCTTCTGAGTACTTTGTTCTTGCTGAATCAACAAAAGCCTAGCGCATATTTTAAGAAATCTAATGACTACTTTGTATATACCATGGACTTTCTGCAGAGCTGAAATGTAAATGGTAGCACATTATAATCTCAGTTTTTAGATAGCAATATGAACATACATAACAACTGGGAAAGGACATTTTACAAATAATGAGAGTAATCATACCAGAGTCAGCAGCACCTTCCTACCATGACATATTTAGAAAACACTGCAAGACTGAGGGAAAAATAAACAATTATTAAGATCTATATTGGACATTTTATCAATGATTAAGGAAATGCAAATCCAGATTTCAATGAAATATTACCTTGTGTTTATTAGGATGGCTGTTATCAAAATCAAAGATAACATGCATGAGGAGGATATGAAGATAAGGAAATTTTTGTATGTACTTAGAGTAAGTGCAAATTGCTTCAGCCATTACACAAAACAGGAGGGAAGATACTTTAAAAATTAAAAATATACCTCCTATATGAACATGTGATGTCTGTTGAGTATACACCCAATAAAATAACCTGAGAAGCTCACAGGTATACCTGCATTCCCATGTTAACTGCATCCTTCGTCACAATAACTAAGGCCCAAAAGTAATCTAAATATTTATTGCCAGATGAGTGAATAAAGAAATTATGTATGTGTATAAAGATATATATATATATATATTAGTGTTTATAAAATGAAGATCTTATGCTAAAGAAATAGCCAGACTGAGAAAAATAATGTTTGAGTTCACATATGTTTTTAAAATTAAGTTTAGAATGTTGGCTACTAAAGGAAGGAAAGGGGTGCTCACTTCAGCAACAATACTAAAGGAAGGAAAGAGGAGCAGAAAAAAATCAGATTAAAGGGTAAGACTTTACAATAAGGTACAATGAATGATTTAAGATATAATGCACAGTGTGCCAATTATAATCAACAACACATTTATTATACTGAAATTTTGCTGAAAGAATACATTTAATAGATTACATAAAAATGTAAATGCAAGAATGATGGGTTTACTAATTTGTCTATAGTAATTACTTATCTTGCATAAGTATGTAAACTTAAACAAACAAAATTAAAGATGGACTACATGTTTGCATTACATGAGACATTGTTTCAAGTTTTGCACACGTTTTAAGGTGTATATTAGTTATTTTGTATATTCAGAAGAAGGTCGTGTATATGTTTATTTACATAGAAACAAACAGAAAAATCTGCAGAACCAATTAAGACTAAGTACTGTTTGATATAGAAAAATGATGGCAGTTAAGAGAAGAAGCAAATTATTTAAATGGAGTGGTTTAAGAAAGAAAAGTTTGAGTGAGTGACCCATTATATTCTTTAAAGTATGTTTCAGAAGAACAGCTTTCACTAAATACAACAATGTTCATTTTTACTAAAGATAGCCTCTTTAATAAATGATGCTGGGAAAACTGGATATCAACCCAAGGTTAAAGCTAGATTCATGTCTTTCACCATGCACCAAACTAAAATAAAAGTGGATTTGAGACCTAATTACTAAAACAGGAACGCTAAACCTGCTGCAACATAGGTTAGGTAGTACTCTTGGAGACAATGGCATAGAGAAAGACTTTATGAGCAAAACCTCAACGGCATGAGAAGTAGCAAATCAACAGTTGGCATCCATCTTAATAAAAAGCTTCTGCTAAGCATGTGAAACCACCAACAGAAGGAAAAGACAAACTACAAGTTGAGAAGAAATTTTACCAGGTGCTCCTCAGACAAAGGACAACTATCTAGAATATACAAAGAACTTAAGAAAATCAGCCTCTCCAAACTTAAAGGCTCAATTAAAAATGGGCATCTGAAATGAACAGACTTTTTTTTTAGATGAAAAAGTAAAGGCAGCAAAGAAACATGAGAAAATGTTAAACATTACTGGTTATTTGAGAGCTGCAGATGAAAACAACACTAAGATTTCACCTCACTTGCCAAAGAACAGCTTCCTGGGGAAAGGGGAAATTGAGAATCAAGATGTGTCATATACATGTATAATTTTTTAATGTTAAATGTGATCATAATATTTATATAAAATGTAACAATAAATTGTTTTTTAAAAAAATCCAAAGGAAAGGTGTTCTGCCTCAAAGAGTACTGGTCTTATTAAATTTTCAGATATTTAAAAGAGAGTGTGATTATTTTCTAAGAAGAGTTTAGAAGAACAAAAAATTGTAAGAAGGTTCCAATGTTGTTACATTTTGCTTTGTAATGCTAGATTTGTTATAATATCTTTAAAAGCTATGAGTTACATGCTCTCATTAAACTTTTTCTTTCTTTTTTTTTTTTGAGACAGGGTCTCGCTTTTGTAGTTCAGGCTGGCCCTGAGTTCACTATGTAGCCCAGGCAAGCCTTGAACTCAGCAATCCTCCTGCATCTGCCTCCCGAGTGCTGGGATTACAGGCGTGAGACACCACGCCTGGCACTGTGGTATGTGGTATTGATTGCTGGTGGGCGTGAGTGTTGTATGTGGTTACTGCGGATCGAACTCAGGACCTTGCACTTGTGAGGCAGGCACCAGAACCACTGAGCTATCCCTCCGGCCCCTCATTAAAATTTTAATATTTTGATCAATAAATATTAGATCAATGATATTTATACCATTAAAGTGTTATACCTAGCTATGATATGTTATGGGCTTAGATATCTATGTATATATTCATTTATCTTTTTAAAACTAATTTTTAAATGGAGTTGAAGTTTTAAATGAAATATCAAATTAAGACACCAAATTAATCCTGAAAATTTGATCAAAATTGAAAAATTCTTTTAAACTAAATCCACTTCATTAACATTGCTAAACTACTTCAAAAGATTTCATTCAAAATTATTTAAGAATGAGTAGAATAAAATCCCTCCTGAAGTTCGATGTTTTCTTCCAATTGATTAAAACACAGATTGTGACAACATTCTTGATTATTTCATTTTAAAGCATTTTTAAAGAATGAATTCAGCATTTTAAGAACTTGATGTAGAAACAGATTAATAATTGGGAAGCTTATTTTCTCTAGTGCAGATATTTCTCCTTAATGAGCACCTTCCATGAGGCCAATGATGATAAAATTTTAGCTATTTCAGGATCTAAAATTGAGATTTACTGAATGAAACATGGGAACTGACTTCACTACTAAGGGTCACAAGCAGTTCATTATTTCCAAGATAATGAATGTAAATTCTTATATCAACATTGTTGCATGTGGTAAATTTTATTTAAATATTTACTTGCATAGAAGATTAGATGAAGCACAGTCTAGTTTTCTAAGCATTGGCCATGTGCTAAATTGTTACTCAGTAAGAGTAAGCCAAAATATGTCTTTGGCCTTCTAACACTTTGCTCCTGTTAATGTTTTTATAGATGTTACCTTAAATTTGTGGAGAAGTATAATCAATACACATACCTATGTTTTTACTTTTACTTATAATATTTTTCAGACAAGGTCTCACTTTGTATTTTAGGCTGACCTTGAACTCCCTGTGTAATCGAGACTGGGAGACTGGGTGTGTTCACCTGGTGATCCTCCTGTCCCAGCCCAAAGTGCTGGAATTATAGATGTGCCTCACTATGCCCATATTTATTTTTATATTTTACTGTCAACAATTTTTTAATTCTAAACTTTTATTAGTATAAGCTGGCAGTACATAGTAATTGCATGCATTTATGGAGTTGGTGCACATACACAACACATCTTAATTCTTTTTCTTCCTTCTTCTCCTCCCTTATTTTCCCCTCCATTCTTTTATTGGTTGTACTTATGTTTTTAGTAGTATATAAAATATAATAATTCTGGCATTTTTGTAATGGCATGTATAGAAGATAAGTAACACAGTTGTCTTACAATGAAATGTATGAGTTTAGTACACTAGAAAGAGCATCAACTGGTTGTTTCTATAAATCAGTCAAAATCAGTGTACTATCATCATTTCTTAGAATACTACAATCCATTTCCTGACAATGTTATTTCAATTTAAGATGCATTCAGGAAACATCACTGTGTGAATTATATAAGATCAACATCTTCCATATCATCACAATAATACAAATGAGAACAATTAATCATATATATTGTAACCCTCATAACAAAGAATTTTTTCTCACGAAAGTATTTGTAACTATGAGGCAAAAATGTGAAATACCTTGAGTCTGTGAAAAATATAACATATTGTACTGATAGCAAATATACATACTAATATAAGCTTATGGCCAAATACACCTACTAAAAGGCTTTCTTTTACCAGTAATAAAAGAAATACAAATCCAACTCACAAAGTTATTCTCCTATGTATAAAATGAGCACATATTTTAAGTTAAATATTCCATACTGGAGATTTTTATAAGATAAATACATCACTAGTGAGTATATAACCACTATAACCATGGGAATCATTTAATTGGTTACTGTACTTTGTGTGATTGATTACTTGTTATAATAGGTTGTTAATAAAATGTCAGTATACTTGACACATAGAAGTGCTCTTTCTTTTTTGTGATAAAACTATTTTAAAACAAAACCAAATCATTAATGGTTGAGAATTATTATATGTCAATACAAAGAAATATTATGAGACTTTTTGAAATGACATTTACAAAAATTAGTAATGAGAAAATGCTTATTATATTATGTTGAATTTTTTTAAAAAGTTAAATTTCATGGAACAAAAATAAATATAAAGTGAATGATAGAAACCAGATGAGAAATACAGATGCTTTAGTGCTCAGAATGTTTAGTTTTGGAGAGCTGATTATGGGAGTTTATTATTCTTTTCTGTCTTTAAGATTTTATGGCATTTGCATCTCTCGAATGACCAGAGATGTTGAACATTTCTTCATATGTTTCTTGGCTGCTTTGATTTCTGCCTCTGAGAAGTGTCTGTTCATTTCAGTTGCCCATTTTTGAATTGGGTCTTTAAACTTGGGGAGGCTGATCTGTTTGAGTTCTTTATATATTGTCGATAATAGCTCTTTGTCTGATAAACAGCTAGTGAAGATTTTTTTCCCATGTTGTTGGTTGTCTTCTAGCAGTGCCAGCGACTTCTTTGGCTGTGCAGAAGCTTTTCAGTAGGATGAGATCCCAGTTGTTGATTCTTTCTGCTAGTTCTTGTGCTAGAGAGGTTTTATTCATAAAGTCTCTGCCTAAGCCAATGTCTCCAAGGGTTTTACCAAGCCTGTTTACCAGCAGGCTTATTGTTTCTGTTTTAATGTTTAAGTCTCGTATCCACTGTGAGTTTAGTTTTGTGCATGGTGAAAGAGATAGGTCTAGCTTTAGCTTTTGGCAGGCTAAAGCCCAGTTTTTCCAGCAACATTTGTTA
>PVIC010005119.1:0-59267 GCA_004025085.1 Thryonomys swinderianus
GTGTCTCCACGGCCAACATTATATGTGGTTACCGGGGATCGAACTCAGGACCTTGCGCTTGCGAGGCAGGCGCCGGAACCACTGAGCTAACCCTCCGGCCCTTCACTCAATATACTTAATGTTGTGGTCTCCAGGTGCATCAACTTACTTATGAGTACCTCAAATTTATTATTCTTAACGGTTCAGTAAGATTCCATCATCAAATAATAACAAGTATCAGTTAGGCTTCTAGGAAGAAGGAGCCCTCTGCGCTGTTGTTGGGAGGTAAACTGGTTCAGCCATTGTGGAAGACCCTTTGGAAATTCCTCAAAAACAAAAACCGGAAAGCCCATGTGACCCGGCAACTGCTCCTATAGAGGAGTTAAAGTTATGGGGTGCTGTTACAGGGTGCTGTGCACTCTCAGCCTTACAGCTGCACAACTCACGAGAGCGGAATCTTGGAAACGGCCTGCAAGTCCATCAACAGATGAGTGAATAATATTTTAAAGAGTATAAAGGGCTAAAGATGCATGAATGGTTTTCAAAGTGTTTTCTGGAGTGAGGAGTGGTACCTGAGAGCGTTGGGAGGGTCTGCAGGGGCAACACTGTTTTCCACTGTACCATCAAGGGAGCACTGTCCCGTGGCCTCTCGTCTTCTCCCGAGCACGCCGGGACGTCCCCAAAAGCCACGTGGCTGAAGAGTGTCTGCTCAGACCGCTTGTACCTGATGTTTTCATTTCCTTTTTTCACTTTTGCTCTCTAACATGACTGGGACTGGTGGAGTGACGCACGCAGACGCTCTCTGAGGCCTCGCAGATGCCCAGCGCACACCTCCGTCACAATACAACACACACTGGGAGGATATAAACCACAACCATCCGCTTCTCACGGTGCTGGAGGGACCGGAGGACCCGAGATAGGGGCCCCGGTGTCCCGGGGAGCTCCCGGCCTGTCAGGCGGGGACGCACACCAGGCAAGTTCTCTGCGCGCTCAGGAGAGAGGCGGGGACAGAGGGCAAGGTCGCATCGGGATTCAAACGCTCGTTCAGAGCAAGCACTCCGCAGAGAGGGGCCCACATGGGGAGCCCAAGTGAGGGGGGTGGCTGGGTTTCCAGCTGAACTCTTAGGCTACGGGCAACTGCACGGAAGGAGATGCCCCGGTCTCCCACAGCCCTGGCACAACTGGGCGGCACCACGGCTTTGCAGATCCGCCAGTGCTCATGCTTGCCCAGGGCACCCCAGAGGAGGGCGGAGTTCAGTCTCAGTGGCCTCAGTCATGTCCGCAAAGCCACCCACTGACGGGCTTTCCTGAGTACAGACTGGACAGCGCCCTGGCAGTGGGTGTATTCATACCCACAGCTGCGATTATGTGCCACTGTAAGAAGCATCCTGGGCACCCACTGCTTTGGGACTTCAGGAAGGATGAACGGCTCCCTGAGAAGGGTTGGGTCCTGTGAAGACTCACACCTGCTCTCCACCAACATGCTTCATGCTAGAAGCTTTCCACAGGCTCCATATTTCTCAGTAAAGCTAAAAATAAAAACTATTCCACACCCTGCCCAGGCAATATCAGAAAGTGTTTTAGGTTGCATGAAATTCCAAGTGTCCAAACTTTCCAACTAATTCTGCTTGGCTGTGGCCTCTCTGCTAGAGAGGAGGTACCACAGAACCTTGCTGATCCTGCCGATCAGCAAAAAGCCCCAAGCGCACCCATGTGGATATCCCTCCCGCCACCACGCTGTCCACCTCCAGCCGTCAGGAAGGTCCGCGTGAGCTGTATTTCACCACAAGACAAATCTGTGTTGCGCAACATACACAGAAGTGCACACGACGGCCCAGTTACGAAGGCCAAGCTGTGCAGACAAGAAGCACAACAGCCCTGCTCTGAGCTGCCCAAGGCGAGGCGAGGCCCAGAACGAGCCAGGTGGGCAGAGGGTACCAAGTGCACTGCTAAGACCTCATCGCGGCCGGGCGGCATGCCCGGGCAGTAAGCCGGCACGGGCCTTGCGCTGCCTGCGGAGCCTGAAGCGTGCAGCACTGCTGCTTCCCTCCCATATGTAGCAGCAGCATCCCTGCAGCGGCCTGGGCTTCTACCTGAATAAGCTCTCAAGAAGCGGGATCCCAGCACCTGAGCCCTGAGGAGACGGGGTGTAAGACTCCGGCCTGCTGTGCGTTTGGTGGGTTGTTCACACCGCTACTTGTGGAATAGCTGGATTTTCTGCAATAGATAATATGTGAAAATAACCAGGCTACCAAGCGAGATTCTATTTTTATACTTAAATGTACATATATGCATGTGTGAGAATGATAAAAATTAAAAGCAGCAAGCTTAAGCAAGTGATAAACTGACTATGAGATTAGGAAGACATGGAAAGATGTGTGGGCTTATTTTAAAAATTTTTTTCAATGGAACTTAGCAAATAAAAGTCCTTGATACAGAATGGTTCCATACACCTAAATTTAGACTGTAGGGATAAACCTGCCAACAACTTAGACATTAATTATGTCCCAATCCCTATACTAAAATAGGTGTGAATTTGATTCACTACATGAAGGTGTAATTTTGCGTACAAAAGCCTTTTCAAAATCCAATAAAGCAGGCAACTAGCTCCTGGCCTGAGAGAAGTGGGAAACTCGGCATGATAAAGCATGGGCTCTTTTCCTTAAATGCTCAGGGTGAAGCTGAAGTATGTTTACATCTTACACATTTTATAAACTAGGAAACACATGAAAAACCAGAACTGGCCTGGAATTGGTGCAGTGCCATTACAGACTCTCCATTCCTGAGCCCAGTTTTTCCATAAATGATCAGTTAGTCACCAGCATTGTCTTAAAGAAGCCACTCAGCATGACTGGCTCTCTGCCATGAGTTACAGTGGTTTCTCCAAAACCTGGGCACGATTATGCACGATGAGCTAGTTGCTCAACTAACCACAGAGGTAAAGAGAGCAGCCATAGAGAGGAAAGGCCTGAGGAGAAGTCGTGTTCTATATCACTGTTCCCACAATCTATGCAGAGAATTAACTCATTTGAAGAAAAAAAGAAACCAAAATACAGGTGTCTAGTATTACTTTAGTCAATTTTTCCTGAACCATTAAAAAAACTGGTAACACTCACTGGTTTTCTCAGTGACAATGATCCTAATAAATATTTGAGTGATAGGAAAATTATCTGGAAAACATAACAAAATATATCTTTCCTCTGTTAACAGAGATTTTATAGGCCTTATTTCTATTTTTTCCCCATTATAAGGTGTCAAATTTGGGATGAAATTGATCCAGGATTGTGACAGAAAGGCAGAGAAAGCATCAAAGAGTATCTTAAAAATCCATCGCAACTATTAGTTGGTGTTACTGTAGACCTGGCAGCTTTTTATGTTGTTTGTCATATCTTTCATGATGAAGGGAAAGTTTCAATTCTTTATTAATTTGGTTAACTGGAAGACTTGTCTATATATCATATACAGAGAAAACTATATATATAGAAAAACAAAAAAATATATATATATATATAGTTTAAATCAAGAAGGAATATCCAGGGGCCGGAGATTTAGCTTAGTGGTTCCAGCTCCTGCTTAGCAAGCACAAGATCCCTGGTTCAATCCCCAGTAACCACATACAACAGTAACAAATGTGGTGACTCACACTAACCAGCAATCAGTACCACATACCACAGTGTCGGGTGTGGTGGTGCAAGCCTGTAATCCAAGCACACGGGAGGCAGAGGCAGGAGGATTGCTGAGTTCAAGGCTTGCCTCAGCTACATAGTGAGCTCAGGGCCAGCCTGAACTACAAAGTGAGACCCTGTCTCAAAAAAATTTTAAAAAAAAGAAGGAATATCCAAAATAGGAGGAATTCTATGGACAAAGCAATATTTATTCATTCTTTCAATCAAAAATAGTTATTGATTGAGAGAACAACTGCTAAGGTAAGAAATAACATTATTTGCCTTGTGCCCAATGTTTTCTTTAGCCCTTAATACATTAATTTAGTAAAACCTCACAATTTCCCATGATATCTCACTTGATAGCAGAGGAAGGGGTACATAACAAGAACCTTTACAGTAAGTTCTAGTCTCCTATGAGCCGACAGCATAAGGTGAAAAAATAGACAAATGAGACTTAGAGAAGAAGCTGAGGTTGGACCTGACCCACGTTACTCTGGCAGATCTGAGTTTACTTCACCTTTTATTCCCTACATCTCAATTAAACAAGGACTCAAAGGACCTGGAGGGCAGGGAGGAATTATGTAGATTAAGATCCCATAGGGCAGAGCAGATGCCAGCAATAGTCACTGAAGAATTTGGTAGATCCTGGTGTAGTTCTGCCCTGGAGCATCACAGCATGTGGCACTACTGGAGTCCTTGTTGGCTACCAGAGGTGAAGACAAGTTAAGTCCCTAAGTCTGTCTAAAGGCAGGAAAGCTCCACCCAGTCATAGTCTGGCTATGCAAATATTTCTCCCAAATAGGATTGTTCCCAACAGTGCAGGGACTGTAGTGACCCCTCTTTGTTGACAAGGAAGTTAGGTCACTTACCCTAGGTCACAAGGACAGAGGGCGGATTGAGCCCAGGCAATGGGCCCCAGCTCCAGTACCTGGACCATCACGTGATTCAGTCTAAGTGCAGTGTTGTCCACGTGTTGCAGACCAGGAGGAGAAATCTCACAGCTCCTGTCTTCAAGGAACTTGGGGACTTGTCAGGAAATGCCATCAACTGTCCGAAACACAACAACCCACGCTAGACAGGGAGAGGGAGAGGTACAGACACATCCTCACAGAGAAAACCAGTCTTCAGCTGGGCCTGGAGGGATGCAAGAGGCCCCTGGAAGATGGAGAGATGAGAATGAAGGGCCCAGGCAGATCAGACAGCCTAGGAGAAGCCCTCAGGGTAGAAAAGAGCTCTTTGCAATCCTGGAGTTCAAAATGAGCCTCCCTGGGGGCCCAGGCAGGTGGAAGAAAATAGAACTGCTGGATAGGCAGGGGCTACATTCTGCATTTTAAAATGGAAAGTCACCCCAAAGTATTACGACTGGGATGTGGAGGGCGAGCCAGGGGACAACTAGGTCGGAGAGCAACTAAGAGGCTCAGGACAACCCAGGCAGAGAGGACAGACATCCAGATACTGCCGTGCCTGGTGGAAGGCCTTTTGGGTGAAATCTGGGGTGACCTGACCACACCTGACTGGACTCCTAGGCAGCTCAAATCCCCATGGATCTTTGCTATGTGAACATCAGTGCAAGTTTAAATCTGAAACACTGGCACAAATTCCTTTTCAGTAGAGATTATAATGCCTGGATTATCTGCAAGATAACTGTTGTCCTTCTTACGGGTAAAAAAAATAGAAGTCAGAGCATTAACAAGTTTACTTAACAACTAATAATTGTGCAAAGCTTCCCTTTTTATTAGGGTGTGTTTGAGGTTCATCACATGCATCTGTGGATGTACATAACACATCTTCACCCTTTTTATGCCTCTTCCTCTCCCCTCTCCATCTCTCAATCTGCTTCCCTTTTACAAAAGATCAATTTCCCTATTTCCTATCATCTGTTTTTTATTTAGCTTTCTGTTTATATTTTGGGTTTCACATGCAAGAAAATCTTGTTATTTTAGGCTTGTGAGTTGGATTTATCTCACCTACCATTGTGGATTCAAGGTGCGTTCATTGTCCTACCAATGACTCAACTCTACCCTTTTTTATGGCAGAGCAGTACTCCGCTGTGTGTAAATTTCATTATCCATCTTTCTGTTTTAGTGGGCTCAGAGGCAGCTCCCAAGATTTACCTACTATGAACTATGTTCATGTACTTTGAAACTACTCAGATGTGGCTTCTTGTAAGTGCCAAGATGGTTCGTGTGTGCAGGACAGCTGAGCAATAGCTGGGTGGCCCATTCTCATGGCCTTCGCCAACTCACCCCTCAGTGAGACTCACGCACAAAAGGGAAGGTTAGAGCAGAGAGGGAAATTAAGAAGATGTAGGTGCTGTGCAGCCAGCGCTAGAGACTGTGTCACCCTAACACTGGCCACTCACTCACCTTGACCTGCGCAACCCCAAAGGGTTTCCTGAGAGCACTATGAAGACACAAGTCCATAGGTAATGACCCACATCATGCCCGTTTTAGATCCACAAAATATCAGCTCACCCAAAAAGCCCTTTTCAGGCTCTGTTTTGATGAACTTTTCCTTTCCCTTCTTCCTGAAACATGATATCACTCTAACCTTTGCAGGGGCTGCTGGTCAGGAAGGGATTTCTGAGAGCAGTCGAAGCTCAATACTTGCCACACAGTATTGGGGGCTGAGGAGTAGATCCCGGGCTCTGACGGCCCTGAGTGCTGGGCCCCCAGGCGCCCACATTCCACCTGCGTGAATGTCTCCTGCTGGAAAGACAGGCCTCAAGCCCTGGGGACAATGGAGGCCGTGGTCATCACCCGTTGCTTTACCAGAAGTGGGTGGGGTTTATGCCCAAAGAGCCCAAATTAATTGAAGAAACATTTTGCCTCCTTTAGAAACTGGGCTTCTGTTCTTTTCAGCCCAAAGAAAGAGAACTAGCAATACCTCCTAGTAAAAATAAAGCTCATTTAATCGCAGTTCATGAAAATCTGTGTCACTAACCGCCTATCAGATGTGGGTCTGTAGGGATGAGTGTGACTGCAACGTTAAAGGAAAGTCGAGCTCAGATTAGTAAAACCCAAGACCGCTTGCAGCATTGGACAAGTGGTACGGATGTCAAGAGCCTCCAACGTAAACTAGTCCTATCATGCCTGGAAAACTTGCTTTTGAAATTGGGCAAAGAGCTTGCTTTTTGGACAGCGGAACCCAGCTGACCACTGCGTGCACGCGCACTGCTAAGGAGCAGGAGATGCCCCTCCCTGTCCTCCTGGACCCTCGGTTCACAGGCTGGCACGCTCCCAGCCGGGGACAAGGAGACCTCAATCGCTCAGTCTTCCACGGACTTTATGATCTGCAGTTATGTGCAAGGTTTATTGATCGGCCACTGCTGTCAGATATTTGGCAGCAAAGGACAGGGCTTCCTCTGGAACTTTCTGCTATCAGCAACTTGGTAAGATTTTTAATTAAAAGTTTAGAGGAAAAAAAAATCTAGGGCTGATTCATACCAGGCCAAACCCAACACCTTTTCTGGAGGTAAAAAGAGCCCCTGAGGATCCGGCAGTTGTAAGTGTGAAAGCGTGACTTCACTTAAGCGGAAGCAGGGCAGGATCATTTGTTTGGAAGGAGAAGGAAGGAGGAGGTAGGGGAAAGGCCAGGCTTTAAATCAACTGCATTTCAAAAATTTTGCCATTGTGCAACAAAGGTGGTTTGAGGAGGAAGATGAGGAGGGCGGTGAACCGTACAGCCTCGGGAATCGCCCACCGACCGCTTCCTCTGCCCCTGCCTGTGCTGCCGGGAGTATAACGCGTTCACTCAACAAGGGTATCTGGTCTCAGATAGGCTGAGCTCAGAGCAGCAGCGCCAGAGAAGAATCTACAAAGCGTCACGTAAATCATAACTTCGCCTGTTGCCTTAACATTTTGAAGTTTTCAGCCTCGGAGCAGCAGCAGCAGAGAAAGAGATACGTGCAGCAAGACAGGACTCAGGCTGGGGGGCTGGGGGTGCGGGAGGCCAGCGCTGGCTCCGCCCGCTGTTGAGCAGCAGTGATGGCTCCTTGGAGAAAACAGGAAAGGTCTTCCTTTCAAAAGCTGCTTAATGGATAAACCACACAGCTATTTTTGCAGAATCCAAAGTTTATTTTGAAGGCTGCGTGCTAATTTAAGAGAAATAATCCTCTTCCTAACCATCTCATCATCCCATTAAGGATGTGCTGGAAAACTTTAGAAGTCAGAACACCCCAAATTTCTATCAGATGTCTTTTGTTCGAATCTCAAGCCTTTGTGGAAGTACATATCTGTATGTGGGGAAGGTGCATAAATAATAAAAACAGTGAATTTTGCAGTTCCAAGTGCAAGTCACTCTGTTTATGAGCCATCACCACAGACAGTCATTAAATCACGGTCAGATCGGCCTGAGTGAAACGTGCTTCCTGCACAGTTCTCCTGTGAGTACTCGGAGTGCTCCAAAGTATGCAGAATAAGGTGCATTAAAAACCTGATAACTAATCAATGCTGAAAGTTTCCCCAAAGTGTATGAGTTTCCATTTCATTTTGTGCAAATGTTTTTTAAGGGCTTTTGGCTTCCAAGGGACCAGGTTGGACACGGGACTTTAATAATACAATAAGGAGGTTTATTTCCCAAAGTGGCCTAAGTGGCCACCTTTAAAAAAAAAAAAAAAAAGGAGGTATAAGATCTGAAATATCCTGAGCTTCAGAAATGAGATTTCTTTACTCCAAGACAGTTGTTTTCACATAAGAAAAAAATATATATATATAAAACCTTTTAGCTGTTTGTCTGTAATACACGTTATTAGAGACTATGTTTGTGTTTTTCAGACTTTTAACTTTAATGCCTGGGGGTGCATAGCTGCTCTTCTAATCTGATAAGGAGGCAGCTAACATCCAAAAGGACCATGTTGCCAGATTATCCACTTGAGTTCATACTCACAAATACAGGGTTGTTTTTTTTTTTCCTGACCTCACATTTTTGGTAGCCTCTCATTATACTCTGCTTCAATGTGCATAGGATTCTTTTCTGCAATCTTCTGGACTAATATCATTCAGTTTCATGTCTTCCCGTCCCACTGGCAGCCACTCAGGATGTGAACGCGCTGGAGTCACCCGTAAGCGTGCTCACGTGCTTCTGTAACTTCAGCCTTTCGTCTGACCAATATTTATTGAGAGTCTGTGATCATTAAACTGTCATAAGCCCTGAGCATTTAGGAATCAGCCACAAAGACTGGAATCTCCCTTCTCGTGGAGTTTAAATAAACAAGGGAGAGGAGGGAAGGCCTCAAGTGTAGCTAGATAAGAACAGTACATAGCATGTTGGATGGAGGAGAGACGGGCAGGAGGAGAGGAGGGCGGGGTACAGAGAGGACGGAGCCGCAGCCAGTGTGCTGTATGCAACACAGCATAGACACCTGTATGCAACACAGGAAGACACCCCCAGACAGTCCTGGAGGCTGCGAGCCAGGGGAACAGGGTCCCGGTAGGAGGCAGAGCGAGTGGGGAAGAAGCCAGAGTGCAGAGAGCGGCAGGAGGTACCGGCCTGCCGGAGACGCAGCCCTGGAAAGCCTGGGCTTTTAGCTGGCAAGAAAGTGAAAGCAAGTTACATTTTCTGAGTCTGGCTTTGGCTGCCCGGCCCTCAGCTGGGTCCGGGGGGAGTGAGGAAGGAGGGGCCGGACCAGGTCTGCCGTGAGCAGGTGACCGCAACATGTGGGGCAGGAAGTCCTGTTCTCCTGAACGGACAGGTGAGGTGAGAGGAGGTGTGAAGGAAGGAAGCTTAGGCCCCACATAAGGACTGTACCGCAGCCAGAACTGGCTGCAGATCGGGGGGGGGGGGGCGGAATCAAGTGTGATTTCAGGATTTTGATCTGCACGACTGCGAGGACAAAAAGGTCTTTCTGTTGACAATGGATGAGCAGGAGCTGCAGGGGCCGCAGCAAAGCCAGGACGGAGAGGTCACTTGCTGAGGCTGCGATGGGCCCAGATCCCAGGAGATGAGAGAGAGGCTCACGGGGGCAGCAGCCTGTGCAAGGGAAAGGACGTGGCCGGCTGGCTGATGCAGTCAGAAGATGCTGCATGAGCCAGATGGGCCACAAAAGTCAATATACTGAGTAGCGGGAGTCAGGTTTCTCTCCAGAGAAGGATTTACAAGTGTGGGCAGGAGGGAGGCTAGAGGGAACCGTGAGGGAGGGGCTCAGAGTTGGAGGGACTGCTGGAAGCGCACCATACAGAGATAGGTGTCTGTTCTTAAGTAGGTCTGTAGAGATACACAGGCAGAAATGAGTGTGATGTGTGCGCATGTGCGGCCGTGCGGCTGTGCGCATGTGCGGCTGTGCGCATGTGCGGCTGTGCGCATGTGCGGCTGTGCGCATGTGCGGCTGTGCGCATGTGCGGCTGTGCGCATGTGCGGCTGTGCGCATGTGCGGCTGTGCGCGGCTGTGCGGCTGTGCGCGGCTGTGCGCCTGTGCGGCTGTGCGCCTGTGCGCCTGTGCGCCTGTGCGGCTGTGGGTGCCGCACCACTGTTCGCATCTCTGTCCACCGAGAGGCTTGCTCATCTCCTCTTTCAATGCCGGACTCACTAGAATGGGCTGTGGCTCCCTAGAGGGAAGGCTCACCCAGGACGGGCAAGGTCAGTATCCCGAGGGGCGGGACGGCAAGGGTGGTCAGAGAACCCCACAGGCTCCTCGCAGGAGCCCAGGAACCGCCTGAGGGGTGCTCACTGGCAAAACCTGAGCGATATGGACATCAGAATAAGTAGTGGAAGTGTCAGAAAGCAACTCACTGAGGGAATAGGTATTTATATATTGGAAAAAGTAAATAAATGTGAGGAAGGGAAGATATAGGAAATTCACAACTTCTAAATGCATAAGAGATGCCAGTGGACAGTGGCTGTGGGCAGCTGGGGCCATGGTGGCTGGTTCAGTGTCAGGGAGGGTGAGGGAAGATGCCAGGAGGCCCACGGTTTTGGGCACTGTCAGTGGACCCCACGAGACACCGATAACCAATCAGGCAAGGGTTCCTTCACTTGTGCACAAGAGAATCCCATGATCCTCCAAACTAGGCCATCAAGGTTAGGGTCACAGCAAGGCGGCAGATAAATGCCAGGCCTCTGCGTGTGGCGCACTGTGGAGAGCGCGATCTAATTTCTGCAGTGTTCCTGAAGGGACGCACGGCCTGGATCAACCATGAAGAAGTGTCAGATGGACCTACACTGAAGGACAGTCTATAGCCCTCAAGGGCAGAGGGTGGAGAGGGTGTGTCTGCTTAGCAGCCACGGGTTAAAGAGAACAAAGAGGTACGTCAACCGAATGGAAGACGTGATCCTATAACAGATTGTGGACCAGGAAGGAAGAAAAGATATTTCGGAGACAGTCAGCAAAATTTGAATCAATTGTACCGACTGGCTGTGGTGTTATCTCCATGTTATATTGGGCCTGTCAGAGCACGGTCTTGGGAAAATGTACATTCTGGAGCAGATGTCTGTATTTGTTTTTAAATGGTCCAAAAAGAGTGTTGATCATGAACTCTCTCTACCTGTTTCTATCTTTATCTATCTATTGAGATACCAGTAGTAAAATAACAACGGATTAAACTAGAAGGATATAGAACTTATCAATAGCATCTGTCCCATTTTTGTAAGTTTAAATTAAAAATATATTGTTAAAAAAGGCCTTGTCGGTCATTTAATCTCCTCTGATTCTTTTGCAGGAAAGGGAACGTCAAGAGACAAAAACCAAGGACCACAAAGTTCACTGGGGAGGTGGAAGAGTCAGGAACTCTGCAAGGAGGTAATGCAGTGCATGCGCAGAGCGAGACTGCCGTGGGGGAGAGGGGTGCATGGCAGCGTGGTCACAGGTACTACGCAGAGCGGAGGGCAGGAGCTGTGTGTCCAAGCTGGGGATGGCAGAAGGTTGGAAGATGGGGAAGACTGTGCCAGCCTCTCCCAAAGGAAGCCCCAAGGCCAGGGTGCAAGCAGCCTCAACAAAACAGGCCCTCCCCACCCTGGAGTGTCTGCCATTTGCCTTTAACAATGCGTAGAGTTCTTTCTCCCATGAGGCGACTTCAGGGGTCTGGACAACCACGAAGGGCAGAGACAGAACTGAGCGACAAGGAAGGCACTGATAAGAGTTTTCCTTTTCAACTAGAGACCATGGACTGGGCCCCTCGGGGGCAGGTCCTCTCACAGGACAGCTTCGCCAGGGTGGCTGCTGGGGAAAGCGTCAGCTAATGCAAACAGCAGAAGTTAGGGGTGACCTTTCAACACTTCTTTCTCCCATGGACTGCCGTGTGGAGGGCGCTGTGAGATCCCCCTGGGTTCGTCCCCACCAGAGCGCGTCCTGCAGGTGCCCTTCCCCCCTTCATAAATAAAATAAAGCCCAACACTGTGTCCTAGGTGGGCATCTAACCAGCCACACCCAAAGGTGTTGGAGTAAGGATTGGAGGGCTTCTCTGGGACCTTCCTGCCTCAGACTCCAAGACGTCCCTCTGTCTCCCGTTTTTCAGCATCTGATTCTAGTGTCCAGCCTTCCGCATTCCCAGCAGACTCTTCTGCTCTCTCCTGATGCTTCCTTTTGTTCTTTTCTCTTTTCTGTATCAGGCTTTCCTGTTCACATGGGTCTTTAAGGTCCTTCTCAAAAAAAAATTTTTTTAGACAGGGTCTCGCTTTGTAGTTTAGACTGGCCCTGACCTCATTATGTAGCTCAGATAAGGCTCAAACTCACAGCAATCCTCCTGCCTCTGCCTCCCCAATGCTCGTGAGTCACTAGGCCTGGCATTGTGTTGTGTGGTACTGATTGCTGGTGGGTGTGAGTCACCACGTCCGGCACTGTGGTATGTGGTTACTGGGGATCGAACTTGGGACCTTGCTCTTGCAAGGCAGACGCCGGAACCACAAAGCTAAATCCCCGGCCTGGTCCTTCTCTAATATTAAGGAACCGTGTTTCCCTGTGGAAGGATTTTCTACAACTTCTATGCTAAGAACAGTACCCCAGAAAGAAAGCGCGTCTCATCAGCTCACGCCCCACCTGGCTCAACACCTGAGACACACAGCTGGTTGAAGGATCACTGTTGCTTGAGCTCCCTGTCCAGCCCAGGTTTTCGCAGGTGTTCCTGCAGTTACAAAGTCAACCTGGACTCCAACTTGAGCAAGCCACACCTGCACTCCACACACTGTCCCAACTGTTCAGGTCAAAGTGCAAGTCCCTCAGCAAGCCCTTACCCACTCTGCGTGAATGCTTTACCACCGGGCAGCACTACCCACAAAATAGGGAGATTGAAGAGGAAGGGGAAGGACCGAGCTGGCTCTTCTGAAACAGGCCACAGTGAGAACCCCCAAACCAAGCCCAAGACAATGGGGTCTCATGAAATAGTCTTTGACTCAAAAAGCAGGGAACTAACTGTGCTGTACAACTGCACTCTAAGGTACTTAGCTGTCGTCCACAGAAGGGGCTTCCTGCCCTTAATCTGTCCTTCTGAGAGCACCTTTGATGCCCCCAAACTCACTCCACAGCACAGCGAAGAGTCCTCATCACTGTTGAGTCACTCGTATGAGGGCCACCCCTGCACACTCAACAGATGTTTCCCTAATGGGCTATAAAATGTGCTGTTTGGGCAGTTAATTCTGAAACGTTACCAAGCTAATAGGCATTTGGCAACGTACCACTGTCACGTAGCTGGACCCAGGAGTCAGGTGCTCCGGTTGACCGATGGCGCTCTAGACTTGTGCTTGTTGGGTTTTCATAGCTCTTCTCCCAAGGTTTTCCCAAACCAGTTTTACACACACACACACACACACACACACACACACACACACACCCAGCTTCGGAACTGCCAAGAGGCGGAGTGCACGGAGATGGCCCTGAGCACCCACCCGCGGGTTGCACAGGTCTTTGGGTAGAGATGAAAGACAAGATAAATGTCCCACTCTTTGCTTAGGAAGCCCAAGAGCTGTGCCGAGTGAACGCACATTTGGGAACCCCATCCCTGTCCCCTGCAGGACCGAGCAAGCCCAGGGCTGGCATGCTGGGCCCCGGGGTGGAAACTCCAAGGCCGGAGGGGGTGGGCGGCTCTAAAGGAGCTGCGGCCTGGGTCCCGCTGCAGCGGTGAGGGCTGGAGCTTAGGAAACCGGGGAACCGCCCAGGAGCCGCCCACGCTGTTTCTGGACCACAGGCTGGGTTTCTTCCGCGAGGACCCAGACCTCAGCCTTAACTCTCTCTTCAAGGGATGCAGCAATGTGACGCCAGACGAAGTGGCTAAGGGTCGGATCCCTTTGGAGAGCAGAAGGGTCAGTCTCAGCCTGGCGCCGTGGTTCCTTCCCTCCTGCCTACACAAGTGTGCGAGCGGGGTGTGTGTGTGTGTGTGTGTGTGTGTGTGTCTGTGCGCACGCGGTGATTCTTCCTAGCGCGAGGAGCCTGCCAGCTATAAGGCCCAGGCCCAGCCTGGAAGGCGGCTGCACACTCCGGAGAGCGTGGCGGAGGCGGGGTCGGGGCGGGGCCGAGCGCAGGGACCGCCCGGGCGCCGCGCGCAGCCAACGAGCGCACCGGAGGGCGGGCCGGGCTCAGGCCGGGCGGCGCGGGCTGTCACAGGCGCCCGGCGCGCGCTGCAGGTGGCAACTTGGAGGTACCGCTGCGGGAAGAGCTGGGTCTGGCAGCCCCGGCATCCTCCGGGGATCCTTTGCTGCCGCCGCCTGCGCGCCCGGGGCCCGGAGAATCCGGAGGAACGAGCCGCCCCGCAGAGACTTCGGAGCGGCGCTGCCCGGCTGCCCTTGCGCTACTTTTATTTTTTTCTTCTCGGAGGAAGGTTGTGCCTGGGGGCTGGGCACAGGCTCCGGAAGGCGCCGGCGAGGGAGGCTCCTGACACCCAGGTGAGTCCTCCCTTCCCGGTGCGCATCCTCCCCGGGCGCAGGGCGCAGGACGCAGGCCGGGCTCCCGGGCGCTCCGTGCAGGGGCCGGGCGCGGACGCCTGTCCTTGGCTCGAGGTCGAGCGAGGAAGGGGCGAGGCTGGCCGGGCTGACGTCCTCGAGGTCTCCCGCGGGCGCCCCGAGGCGAGGGGCCGGCAGAGTCTCTCCCGGTGGCTGAGGGCCGGTGCCCCGGCTGGAGCTGGCCTGATCGCCGCGGGGCGCCGGGCGCCCGGCTGGGGCCGCGGAGCGAGCTGGCCCGGCGCGCCGAGATCCCCACCCCACCGAGTGGCGCGCGGGGCCGGGCGAGCGCGCGGGTTTCCAGTCCCTCGAGTCGGGGCCCTGGAGGACGTCATCCCTCTCGGCTCCGGCGACTCCTCCTCCGCCCTCTCGCCTCCACCCCGCGCGCCCGCTGCTCAGCCTATTCGGAGACTCCGTGCCAGGGCCAACGCGCGCAGTGGTGGCCGCTGTCTCCACTGTTCCCGCCCTCGCCGTGTCGGGGCGCCCTGCGGTCCGCTCCTACGCTCGCAGCCTAGCTGCGCACAGGCCGAGTGGGGCGGGCGAGTCCTCTGAGCCCCGGGCGGGCGGAGCGCGGACTCGCTTTCCTGTGCTCCCTCCGTTCCTCCCCTGCTCTGTCACTGAGCAGAACCTTGAAAGCCAGACGTTGCTCGCCTGGGAGAACGGGGGCTGGACTGGGGGCCCTGGGAAGGCAGGAGCCTGGAGGTGGGCATCTCAGCACTGGGTCCCTGCGTTCCCCGGCTCGGCGAGGGAGCAGGCCCGCGGGCGTGAGAGTGCGGGATCCCCGGAGGCCGCGGCGGGAACGGCTCCTCCTGCCCGGCTGCGCCTCAGGGCCGCCCCTCCTCGCCGCTGCGCGCGGCTGCACCCACAGCTCCGCGCCGCTGCCGCTCCAGAGCCCGCCCGCAGCCCGGCGCCTCCCGGGTGGGCATGGCCGGCCGGAGGGCGCGGGCGCGAGGCTGCAGAGGAGAATCCGGGAAGGGGTCCGCCGGGCGTGCCAGCTCCCTGCGGCTCGGCCGTCGGGACCTCATCGCGAGGTCGGCAGGGCCGAGGCGCGTCCCCAGAAAGCCAGTTGGGGACCTCGATTCCCCCGGAAGCCGGGCAGCAGGGACCTGCGGTGGGTGTGGGAGCCCGGGGGCCGCGGCGGCCCGGGACCCGGAGTCGCGTGGAAGTTGGCGTCCGGCGCCGCGCTGCGGCTCGCGGGCGGAGCTGAACGGCGCGGTCAGAGGCGCGCTCCGCCGCGGTGGGGCTTTCGCTTTCCCTCCACCGGGAGCAGCCGCGCGGGGGAGGCGGGCGCAGGCGGCCAAAGCCCCTGGGCGCGAGGGCTGCGGCAAAGCGGGAAACGCCAGCGGAGGCGACGTCCGACCCGCTTCCGTGGGGTGCGCGGGCCCGGGTGCTGCCCCCGGACCCGGACGCCGGACGCCGGGTCCCCGCCTAGCGCCCGGCGCGCGTCCTTCCCCCGAAGTGCGTCGTCGGATTAAACTGGGCCGGGGAGCGCCGGAAGCCAGGAGTGAGGCGGAGGAGACAGGGCTGTCGATCCCAGATGGAGCCGTGGTTCAGTCTGCGACCTGCGCAGAGGAGCTGACGCCGATCCGGCCTGGGCGCGGGAGGCTGGGGCTCCCCGCGGGGGTTTCTTCTGACAATCACTGGGGCCCCGCGGGATTTGCCTCTCTCAAACTGAAACGGTGCAGCCCTTGGGGACGGGAGGTGGGAGCGGGGCGTCTACACCGCGTGGAGCAGGGAAGGATTTGGGCTCTGGGCGGTTTTGAAGCTGCCTTGATCTTCACCCCCCGGGATCACCCAGGCTTCCCTGTGGGGTCGGCCTTTGTGCCCTGCGACACTGGGCGTGTCACCGGCTTCCAGTGGCCTTTCAAATGGCTTTTTGCACAAGCCGAACCTTAGGGGAACATGCTGTGTGCTCAGGAGCCGAGGCACGAACCGAAACTGCGTGCCCAGCCCGTGACCCCCGAGTCCCCAGCGCGGGTGGCACGGCTACTGCTGAGGTGCCCTGGCCCTTCCCCTGGCCTGGCACACGTAAGCGCGCGACGCTGCCGGCTGGTGCTTGTCACTGAGACACTGGCCTGAGAAACATTTAGAGAGCTCGGGCTCAGGCTCGGAAGTCAGAATGCGGAGCTAATGGCAGTGGTGGTTTTGCAGGTGCCCCTGTCGGGGCTGGGGCTGGGGCTGGGGCTGGGGCAGGGTCGGGTCAGAGAGGGCTTTGGGGCCACTGTGCGGACAGGTGAGAGTTCCAGTATTTGCAGCGGCGACCGCAGCTGGGCACCTTCACAAAGGGTGGCTCTGCGGTTTGGCTTCAAAGGTGAGGAGGCCTCCCGGGGGCTGGACAGACAGACGGAGGAGGTCTGTGTGCCACCCGCTGCCCTCGTCCCGCCATGCCATGGCCAGGAGTCAGGCTTGGCCCTCACTCCCCTGTGCCCCACGGCGGCCGCTGGCCACTCGCTTCTTCCCTCCAAAGGCTTCTCCTTACCCCTGACAGCCCCGCGAGCCGGGCAGCCCCCGCGTGCTTCCTCGGGCAAGAATGAGAGGAAAGAACCAAACCGGGCATGGCTTTTGTAGGACTGGAGTGAGGGCAGCTTGACTGTGAACGGTTCATTAAAAAAACCTGGGGAGTGGCTGAGTCACAGTCGGCTTCCTCTCCTGTAAGGAGAATAATAATTTTCACCTCCTGCTCTGTGAGAATTAATTTATGACTTCGGAGTTGTCGGAGACACTTGGAAGGGAAGCTGAGGCCCAGCACACGGGGCGCAGAGCTCGGCAGCTCGGGTCCGGTTAAACGTGAACAGCAACATCACAACTGGCAAGGAGAAATAACTTTCACCGCCATTACGCATTCCCACTCATTTGTGGAAGCTAAAAAGGTGATTTCATGAACGTGGAGAGCAGCAGGGTTCTCTGGGAAGCTGAGGCAGGAGGGTCACCAAGTTTGAGCCCAGCCTAGGCCACTGACTGACCTGGCGAGATCCTGTTTAAAAGTAAGGAAACCGCAGGGGTCTCTCAGCGCCACAGTCCGGAGTTCAGCCCCCGGGAAGAAGGGTCCGCAGAGGCTGGGAGGGCAGAGCAGAGACGTCAGAGGAGGGTTAATCGATGCGTGTAAAATCCCCCCGTGTTGAGCGTGATTGTGAGCTGTATATAAAATGTCCACAAAGAATTTGTTAAAAAAAAATCTTAAAAAATAAAATACAGTTAAATGGGACGGTTAAATTCTAGTGTCCCAGGGCTGGGGGTTTAGGTCAGGTGGTACCGCACCTACCTGGGAAACACAAAGGCCGGAGTTCGATCCCCGGTACCACACACACACACACACACACACAGTTCTAGTGTCCACCACAGGTAATCAACAGAATGAAGTCCTGGTGACCTATAGCACAGTAAGATGACCATGGTGTATTTCAGAGTGGTTAGAAGGGAGAATGTTGGGTGTTTCTAACCCAGAGAGTGGTTCCTGTTTGAGGAGACAGATACGCTGGCACCTGTGAGTTGATCAATACCTGCTGTCGGGGTCAGAGTAGCACACCGCACGCCTCCCGGGCACACAACTCCTGTACACCAGCTTAAAAATAAAATCCAGCTCCGTGCCCCACTTTCTTGGCTGCGGAGAACAAGTGGGGGGTTGGTTCTTGCGCTAGCTGCGTGTGGCGGAGGATTTGGGGTGTGGTGGGTGCGGTCACGCCCAGGCGGACGGGCCCCTCACACCGACCCGACCTGCTCGGAGGCTTGCGGCGCGGGGGCTGCGGGACCCTGTGGGCTCCTGCGCAGTGAGCGGCAGCTGCCCGGCGCGCTGCAGCGGTGCCCACGGCTTTGGTGCCAGGGGGCGAGGAGAGTGGCACTGCCTGCTCCCGAGCACGCGCCGCTTCCCCTCTACAGGCCCAGACCCGCCTGCCTGAGACTCGTGTGCAGGCCCGCGCTTTGCTCCTCCACATCTGCTGGTTCGGTCCTCTCTTGCTGCAGCCTCCTGCTCTCTTTACCAGCCCAGAGAGAGAGCCTGGGTGAGGTCCCCTTAAGGACGGACTGGCCGCCCCGGGGTGGGTCTGAGCAGGCAGAGTAGAGCACAGGCTGTTCCGAGGAACTTCCAAAGCCACCCTCTCCAGCGTCTGTCTAGTTACGGGATTTGTTTAGGGTTGGAAGAATCTGAAAAATTATCAACATTCTCACTGCAGAGGTGAGTGTGTAGTCGTGTGAGTGCTGCCCGGGTGGACAGAGCAGGAGAGGGTGTGGGGAGCCAGGCGGAGAGGGACAGAGCCCTGGTTGAAAGAGAAACTGCGAGTTGAGCAGGGTGCCCGGGACATGCTGAAAACACCCTGAAAAACGGGGCGAATTCTTAGCTTGAGGTTTGGACATTTGTCTGATCTACAGTCAGTTTTAAAGTGATGGATATTATGAACCCTTCAATTTATAAAACACAAAGTTATCCATGTATTGAAATGGTTCTGATCCAGATAAAACTCTTAATTCAGACGTTTCAAGGATGAGTCTTTTTTTTTTAATTCTATACTTTTTAAGAATGAAAAAGTGAAGCCACGTGTCATGTACAAACTAAATATTTCAGGTCATATAGAGGAAGAGATATGATAAGAACATTTCATGGGCTGGGGATTTAGTTCAAGCAGTACCATGCCAACCTTGGATGCACAAGGGCCCGAGTTCAATCCCCACTACCTCAAAAAAAAAAAAAAAAAAAAAAGAACATCACTACACCCTCCTCAAGTATGTAAATAGTCCATTGCCCATGAGAAATAAGCACCGAAAAGAACAGTTAACAACTACAAAATCCATGTTGCATGATCAAGTACTGGGGGTTTGAATTGATGCTTTATTATAGATTCGATGTGTACTTGTAGGTCTCTCTTAGAGCGTGTGTGGGCCCAAGTAACCAAGGCTCTTGTACGCACGTGTACACATTTTGGTACACAGTGTTTATAAAGTTGACGTCACTGACAAAATGCAAAGGACGTTGGCTGGCCAAGGCTAATGCGTGCGAGCCCCTGAGAATGGGGTTCCCTTCCCAGCGCCTTTGGGAGCTTTACAAGCCTTTCTCCAGCTTGGCTTCTTCAGTGGCAAATGTCACAGAGTTCCCTGTGTCATCACAAGCTGAGAACAATGAAATGAGCTCGTGTTCGTGACTGTCTTCTCTGAGGGAAGCGTGAGACAGTCACAATACTTTAATTACTATCTGGTCACTATGTAAAAGATCAACATTATACCGTCTTTGTGGCCTTTCATGAAAGTGTAACATAGAACATTCACAAGGATTATCTGAGCACAAGCAAATACCTGATCAGTGGCTATTTACCTGTAAATAAAAACCCTCATTTCTTTCCCCCTTAATTATCACAAAACTTTGCAGAGTTTAACAGTGAGTGAGATCAGGAGTTTGTGTGTGTGCAAAGGTCATTTAGAAAAGCTGATCATCTCGACGTCTGATTGAAAGAACCATTCCTGACACAGATCGCTGTGTAACCGCGTTCTCCCGGCTGCTGCTCTGAACGCTGGGCCCTCTGGCAGCTGCACCATCCGTGGGGGACGCAGGTGCTCCCGGGACCTGCCTCCTGATACAGGCGCTCCAGGCTGACCCCTGCAGCCATGGAGTGAGGGAGCTAAGCGACACAGTGCCCGGCGTGGCAGACAGGGGCTGCTGCCCCGTCTGGTCACCCTGTCTGGCATGGAGAGGACCATGCCACTGACTTAGAAAAAGGGCAAAGTTCCAAAGGACAGTTCTGCAGAATCCACATGCTTCTTATTACCTAAGCAACCATAGTTACTGGCTGACTGTAATGTTGTCTTACCTTAAACCCACCTCTCTCCGTGGCTTTGCTCCATAAACGCCTCCTGGGAAGTGAGGTGAGCAGGCCGCTCATTTTTGAGTTCCCCCTTCTGTCTCTCTTAGGCAGAAGCTTTCTTTCCCAATAAAGTTTTCCTTTTCTTAAAAAAAAAAAAAAAAGAAAAAGAATCCATACACTGCTGCCTCGGTGTAAAGTCAAACATTCTTAAATTGGAATCACCTGCAATTCCTAAGCAGCAGAATTGCAGGGTGGTGCGATACAGAATGACATCTATGACCTTATTACTGTGTATGGTACACAAGGGTCACAGTGTCACCCGGTGCTGCACACACCCAGTCCGCAGCTCCTAGATGACTATCTGGGGATAAATCACCTAAGTGTTCTGAGCCTCAGTTTTTCCTACAAAGCCAGCTTAGAATCATCTGCCCAGCAGAGCTCTTGTAAGACATACAAGTAATACTTGTAACACAACTAGCACATAGTAAGTGCTAAAAAAAAAAAAGTATACCTGTTCATGCTTGTCATCCCAGCACTCGGGAGGCAGAGACAGGAGGATTGCTGAGTTCGAGGCTTGCCTGGGCTACATAGTGAGCTCAGGGCAGCCTGAACTACAAAGTGAGACCCTGTCTCAAAAAAAAAAAAAATTGTACCTGTTCCTTTGGTGTCAGGTGATATGTATTAATATTTAATTTAGTTTGAAAATTCATATTTTTAATTTGGTTTTGACTTTCAGTGTTTGTATTTTAAGCTTTTTAACCTATTTATGTACTTTATAACCATTTTTAGAAGTAAATTTTACCCCTAAGTATATGTAATTTTCTTCTTACTGCTTTGCAAAGTTAAAAAAAAAAAACCAAAGCAGAATGAAATTGCAAAGATAACTTGCTAATCCTACAGCAAAACAATTCTACATTTTAAAAAATTATTATTCGGTTGGTCTACACCCTCTGTATCTGCAAAATCATTCAAGTTGGAAAAGTAGCATATCGTAGATATTCAACTCCATCTGTGAATAATTTATACTCCACAGTCATCTACATGGATTGTTTAATTACAAGACTAATGAGGTAAACCTGCTATACTTTCATATTTTCAAATGGACAGAGTTTGTCCGGTTATTTATAGAGGATACCAGCGTAAACCATGATTCTAGGCCACTGCATTTTAATTACTGTAACACTACTGTATTTGCATTTCATCACCTCCTGCAACAATGATAATTGTAGCCAAAGTCAGATCCCTGCCCCTGGGCTTAGGAATCCCCAAGGGTCTGTCGCCTGGCTAAACCACAGCCTGCCTGTGCCGCAGGCACCACCACCGTCCCTTGTGGCTACTCTGGCCCGTAGTGAACTCTAACATCAGAGAGCTCGAAGGTGCCAGTGGGTGTCGCCAAACTCACAGTGGTCCTGCAGGGACCCAGCTGTGGTGGAGGTTGGAGGTCTCTGGTCCCGTGACCCCGTGGAATCCAGCCCTCGGTGCCTATCCAAATGGCCCCAAATTGGAGGCCCAAGAAATTTTGACCTTCATCAGCTAAGCAGTGGGGAGCTGCAGGAGGATCCTGCGTGGACCAGGACCCGGGAGGACGGCGTGGCAGGGTGGGAAGTTGGACGGCCCAGAAGGCCAGAGCCAGGTCAGGGGGGCGTCCAGCCAGGTCTGCATCCACGCAGAGCCAGGGCCAGCGTCCACCTTCGTGCTCGCTTCTCCTGACCTGGATTCTTTTCTGGGATACAGGCTTTTTCCCCCTTGAAGGTTAGATATTGGAATAACCAGAGCTAAAAGCGTCCAGATCTTATTTCACAAGTCCGATGGCTCAGATTCTGTTCCCTCCAGAGAGTGTGGGTCCTGGGGAGTCTCACCGCAGCACAGCGCCATCTGCATCGCACCTGTGAAGTGCGGTAAACAATCTGAGCCTCGCTTACATATTTGCTTCCTCAGAAGAACATGTTCTGGATGGGGATGAGTGGGGTAATTGCACAGTGGGTAGTGTGGTCCCTGCACACACATGGCCTGGATGTGAAACAGTGCTGTTATGCTGGGTGAGCTCTGCGTACCCAAGTGAGGCCCTTCCTTCCGGGTGCCCCACTGACTCCAAATGCAGCCGGAAGGCCCAGCTCCAGGGTCACTGGGGGTGCTTCCAGGAAGAACACAGAGGCCCCTTGCAGACTGTGGGTTTGTCAGCGCTTCGCTTCCCTGGCGATGGTCTATCCACACAGGGCGACAGTGGCTCCCGGCTTTCCGCCTGCAACCGCCCAGCGTCACCACGGATTAAAAACCTTTTGTTTCCCAAATCCCTTAACATCACATAAAACTCATGATCCTTTTTATAGTTCAGTGTTGTCTGGTCACAATTTTGACATGAGGAAAACGAACTTTCACTTAGCACCTGTCCTGCTACGTGAAAAACACCAAATCACAAGTCAGATAACTTTTATTCTCGGTGCATTTGGTCCCTTTGGCCTAAATGCTGATCGTTAATCTATCCTTTTTCTGATTTCATGGGCACTTTATCCATTTACTGCATAACCCGTGGTCTCGTGTTATTATTTTCCTTCCCTTTCACTTCTCTTCCTGGATATAGAGGATTTGGGAGAGGTTTGGGATGCTGTTCTCCAGGCCTAGAAAGATTTGTCTAGGTGGCTGCCATTAAAATAAATTAAAATGACAGGCAAATGGCTACAGTTTGGCCTGCCTCCAGGAACAGCCTCCTGACCTCCTTCAGGCTGCGGAAAGGAGTGTCGCTTACCTCTGATTACCCGTCAGAGAGCAAAGTCCTGCAGGCCCTGCCCAGGCAGCGAGGTGGCCGGGGCCTGCTTATGTCACGCTGCAGGCTGAGCCGGGCTGGGCAGCTGGTGGCTCTGCCTGGACAGCCACCCGGCCTGCTGCCTGGAGATGAGCTGATGTGAGAGAACACGTCTGACCCATAAAATTCTCCCTGTGCCAAGAAGTGCGGTTTCAGCAAGCCCAAGGAGGCGAGCCGTGAATAGAAAAAAACCTAGGAAAGGAAGAGAACCATTTCCTTGCATTAGACTTCCTGGGCTGGATTTGGATGAAAGTGAATACAGTGTATCAGAGACCCATGGAGTTCCCGGAAAAGTAACGATGAGCCAGTTAAATATGCCTTTTCTTTTCTTTGTGCCCATTGCCCTGAAGGGTCTGCCATGCCCCCTTACTTCCACTCGCCATGATTGTGACTAGACAACACTGAACTTACCTTTCTCAATAATCAAAAGCCAGATGTGTACAGTTGTTTACATCTAGTACATATGAGCTGTTCAATAAACACAATCATCACAGTGACCTGATCAGTGCAATGCTGTAGGATAGACACCAGAGCACGCAGTGATTTTTGTATTTTCCAAAGAGCCGAAGTGGCTGAGTTGACCGGAGTAAACTCTGAACATCTCCCTCTTTATTACATCTCTGTGTACTGAGCTGCACTTTGATTCCACTGTTAGTGCTGAGCAGGGCATCTGTGCGCACAGTACTAAATCCTCTGAGCTCTTTTGAAACAAATTGTTTTCTTGGTGGCTAGATGGAGACTAACTGGGTTTGCCTGTATGGAGCCGCTTCTCTGAGTTCGTGGCAGAGTTCTTCCCCTAATTTTGTTGACTTTCGTGAAGTTTACCAGGGTGGACGCTGTATCAGGAATTGGGTGTTTCGACATTGACCTACTAAAGTATCTGTTTGCACAAGATACAGGAGCTGGCCTCCAAGCCGTGGGGAGGACAAGGTTGTTGAGCTCCATCTGAGCATGGAGCCTTCACTCTCCCGCTGCGTTCCCAGAGGGGAGAAGTTTGGTTTCTGCTGGACGCACGCTCTGGTCACAGGCTGGGCGGTGCTGCTGACCTGTCCTCTCCGTCTTCAGCCGCGGGTCTCCCTTACTCTTGCTTCCCCTCCCCCCAGGAATGCACGTCTCCTATTTTGGGAGGTCTCTGCATTCCTTTTCTGAGTACTTTTCAAAGCAGAAGACACCGTGATCAAAGGGTAGCTTAATGGATTTCATGCATTCTGTTGTCGAGAGCACGGAAATGCTTCCTCTCTTGGGCCTCCGGCTGCCTTGGCCTTTGGGGTGAAAAGCCCAGAGCGATGAAAGGCAGAGCCCTACTTTCTGAATCTAGGCATTCCTGCCTCCTAGATGAGTCATTCCCTCAAAAGTGCATTTGCAAGTAGCTGTTCAAAATTTTGAATTCTGTGCCCTAAGAGAAGATGTTAAAACTGCAGTCAGAGGTCCGGGCTAGCCCAGGAGCTCTTCGGCCTGTGTGAGGAGCACACGCTGGAACTGTCAGGATCAGGCCGGGGACCCTGGGGCAGGAAGCCAAACAGTGCCTCCCCACATGGGTGGCCTAAGGCAGGACGGTTCACAGGGGCTTGTGTGCTGCGCGGTCCCCGCTGCGGGTCCCGTCTGTCCCCTGCGTGTCCTCCTCCAGGCCTGTGCCACACGCCAGTGCCAGAGCCGGGCCGTTTGCCAACCCGACTCCCAGAGCTCAGTCTCCTCGCTGCGTCGCTACCCCGCTTCAGTCCGGCGGGTCAGCAGAGTGATGGGGAGGGGGGGGCGACCGGAGCCAACCGATTAAATCTGCAGGAAGAGTTAACAACCCCATAACCCGAAGCGAGACGGGTGTAGTATCTCTGTCGGTTTCATACCCATTTATCATCTCTCACCAGCAAGGTGCCAAAGGGCCACAGGAAGTAGCCGGGAGCGTTTCCCAGCACCCTGCACAGAGACCTGACAAATTTCGGGAGAGAGTTCTCTGAAAATATTAAATCCTCTCTGTGGAGGGTGGCAGGGAAGCTGACACACAGTACTGTGAAGTGATCAGGCAGCGTCTCACATAGACGTGCGTACTGTCCAACGCGGGAATTCTCCATCTCGTGATATATTTTAGATGAACTCCTGCACGTTTACACCAAGGCATGTTTTTAAAATATCCATTAGGCAGTGTTCAGTTGTCATAAGGGAACACCTGAGGTAATAAACATGTAAGAAGGAGAGCTCATGGTAGCTCGCAGGAGAGAGGGTCTAGTCTATGATTGGCGGCCCCCCTGTTTAAACAGCACGTCGTCATGTGGTGCTTGCTAGAGCCAAACTGCTCAACTCACGGTCAGGAAACGACAGAGCAAGGAGGGGTTCGGGCTCCCTTCCGGCCCATCCCCACTGACTTCCACTGGACACTATCCTTAGCGCCCCACCACCTCCCGTAGCCTCACCATGGGGGCTGATTCCTAACAGCAGACCTTCAGGGCACATTTAACATTGCAACCTACAATCCCAGTCTGGCCGAAAGGTTCTAGTATCTTCTTTCACTCTTTTCTGGAACAGCCCCTTAGTTAGTCCCATGCTAACCTGGGGGAGGTACTTGGATAAATACTTTTGCTACAACCAGCCTTGCCTGCGGGATGTCTGTGCCCTCTACATACAAGCCTTGACCCTGACATGGATTTGATAAGATGGAAAAAGACAACAGATTTGTCTATTCACACTGATTTTATGAATGTGCAATTGTTTTCTTGTTACTAAAATCATAATCACACTTTCAAGTGCTATTTATGCTGGGAAAGTGCATGTTAAAATAATTTATTTTTATCTTGCCAACACTAAAGTTTCAAGTCATAAGTTCTGTAATCATCATACATTAATATTAACGCTATAGTTGCCCGTGGCTGAAAGTGAGGTTTTCTCCCTCAGAACAGGAGAAGTGTGTGTACGCAGGGCCTTGACGACGGACCAGGTCTGCAGTAGGTTCCGCGGGAAGAGAGAGGGCGGATTTGCAGGCCTCAGAGTGGGGCCCTGAGGGGTTGTGAGCAGCTGTGTCCTGTCGCAGCAGCCATGAGCTTAGTTCCATTGCATCCTATTCCAAGGAGAATCCTCGGAGCAGGAGCCAAGTCAAGACTGGAACTCTAGCTCCTCCTGAAAGGCAGAGAGGTGCGAGAAACAAAGGGAGGCTCACCCACAGCTTCCTCACCCAACGGACCCCCGCGGTGGCCTCTGCGTCTGGCCCTATGGGGAGGTCTACATTTTGGGGCGTGAGAGACTAATAATTCAAAGCAGGAGAAGACTGAGCTGAACAATTGATTTGGTATCGCTCTCACATACAGACAGCGGGACCACGATGCCTCCCACCCCGTGCACTATTCAGCTGCTCTTTCTAAACAGAGACCAGAAAAGTCCTCTATGTGACCCTGGGATCCCTGTGACCTTTCTGGATGACCTATGAACCTCTTCTTGTACCTTTGTCCTCCTGTGGTCCATCCATCTCAAACCAGAAATTTTCACAGTACTGAACTCCGCTCCTGCAGATATTCTTAAAGACCACCAAGGGCCACACAGAGTTTTATGCCTGTTCTGTCTATTGATGTGAACTGCATTGGAATTACAATGGAGAACTTTTTAAAAAAATACTTACTTTTAAATGACCTGAAAGGAGTAGTAATAAGTCCATTCTATATTAATGAATGTTAGCTGTTTTCTAAGGCAAAAATGAATCATTGTGAAGAGCAGCGTTGCAAATCAATTTGATAACTGAAGAGAGTCATGCTGGCTTCTGTGTTAGAAATGGAAGGTGAGATATATCATACCACGATGCTTCTAGAAAGTTCCATGCCTGAGAGAATAAAAGTGAAAAGACTACGCCTAAGAACGTCCTCATGGGCTCACTGGAAAGAGTCTTAGGAACTTCCCGACCTCTGAATCCCACTTTGTGAACCACTATCGAGCATAGACCCACAGGCTTCTGTTCGGATGGAAAGTAGTCAACAGGGTCCTGGGCAGAAAGGTTTGTATTAGTCTGATTTTTTTGTTTGTTTGTTTTTGTTACTAAAACAAACTATGAGAAGCCAGCTGACTTTATTCAAAATAGAAATTTGTTTAGCTCATAGTTCTGTGGACTCAAGGGCCTCCATCTGGTGATGATCTCCTGCTAAGGAATGTCCAAATCCAACAAAATCATGAAGCAGAGTCCCCAGGCAGCTCAGGGCAGCATGTGACAAAGGACAGGAGTGGACGTCTGTGTCTTCTCATCTTCAGGATCAGTCACAGGGCCACTGCCCTAAGACGTTACCTGATCCTCATCCCTTCCCAGAGGCCATGGTCAGAAGACACCACTTCGTTCCCTGACCTTTGCAGAAGGACTTTGACACGGGAGTCCTTCAGGACACACGCGTGCCGTGCGCACCCGGGTGCAGGTGGAAAGCTCAGCAGAAGCTGCCGTGTGTGCCGTCTGCAGCAACCATCCTTGTTACCTGGGCAGGCGCTGAGCGTTCCCACCGAGAGGTGGACCAGGCGAAGGGCCTGCAAGAGTCCGTCCTGTAGTGCGGGGCTGCTGTGTTTCTGGGAGGCTTCTCAGAGAAGCATGAGTTCTGCTTGCTCTCTACTTAACTCTACAAGAAAAGCAAGACATCTGCCGCCCCCCACCTGTTCACTCTCCAGGACACTGGTGCGTGGTGGCGTGCTCAGGGTCAGGGAGCTCTGAAGGACGCCTGAACCCACACCTCACACCTGAGTCCTTCCCTGGCAGCTCAGCCCGTCTCCTTGGGTTCGGCTCACTGTGAAGGAGGCCACAAAGCTCCCCAAACACAGATATCTAAGCCTGTTTCCATTGGAGCAACACACTTATACACTAGCATGTTCACTTTTCTAATTTTTGGCAAACAGAAATAGTGAATGTGTGAGAGAGAATCCCTGTGCCCTTCACGGGAGTTCTCTGGCCAGTACCATGAAAATTGACCTGGCTACAATAAGAAGAAAATTCAGCATTTATTACTAGAACCAAGGAAATCAGATTAACAAGCAAAATGCTATCCAAACCCCAAGTATTCAGTTTTCAAAGTCTCCAGTGGCATGGAAGCCCTCTTGTTGGGTGGCACTTCCGGAAGTGTCCCTGGGTTTGAAAGGGACAAGCTACCACAGCAGAGGTGGCTTCCTGCGTCCTAAGAGGGTTGTGGCCCGACTGCTGGGAGCCTGCTTGAGCCCTGGTCTTCAGGAATTTCTGTCATGATCTCTCCCAGTGCACATTAAGCAACTATTTTCATCCTGCCATCTACTGAAAACAAAACCCAATTTTTTGAATTAATGCTAGGCCATTTTTGGTCCTATTGCAAATGGCATTCTTTTAACACTTTACAAGTGTTGACATATACTGTCTTATTCATTCTTTCTTTTGAAGGTTGTGCCAACTCACAAGGTAGCCAAAAATATTCCAAGAACCATTTTGACAGCAGAGTTTCTTCTAATTGTGATAAAATACACATGACATAGCATCTACCACCTTCATCATCTGTGAGTGTATAATTCAGCCGTGTTGTGAGATTTACACGGATGCACAGCCAGCCTTCAGGACCCTTTTCATCTGCATCTATCCAACAACTGCCTGCTTCCTTTCTGCCAGACCTTGGCAGCCAGCCTTTTATTTTCTGTCTCTATGAGTTGACTACTCTAGGAATCTCCGTATTTGTAATCATACGGTGTTCATCGTTTTGTGTCTGGCTTATGTCACATAGCATCATATCTTAAGGTCCCTCTGTATTGTCGTGTGTGTCAGAATTCCATTCCTTTTTAAGGCTGAATAGTATTTCTATCATATTTTGTTTATCCATTCATCTGTTGATGGATGCTAAGATGCTTCCACCTTTTGACTCTAGGGAAAAATTGATGCTATGCTCACGAGTGTATAAGTATTTCTTCAAAACTGCTTTGAATTCCTTAGAGCAGGCAGCAGCTATTGCTGGAACTGATCAGCAGCGTGAAGCTGTAAGGCAGAAATCCAGGAAGCCCAGTGGATGCGAGGAACACGGGTTGATGCTAGCATTGCTGTCACACGGAAAGCCTGTGACAGTGGGGCTGTTCTCCATGAAGACAGTCTAAGGAATTCTATCTATGTGAAAATATATTTTAGGTGAATTTGAACTATGCAGATAGAGCAGTTATCGGGCTTGTAGGATGCAAAGACAATGGATAGTAGACATTTAAGGATATGTTCACTGGGGTAGGGTCCGTGAAAAATGATAATAGTAACGTTTTATTTCCTTGGTCCTTTGAAGACTTAAGATTTTGTTCTATGGCTCTGTAGCATGTGTAAACAGCGCAGTACTTTATATTCCTGGAGAGTGTGCAATTGGAATTGTTTCAATCAAGTGCTTGTTGGGATGTGTAAATCATGTTTCCGGGCTTTCAGACTATGATACTGAGGCAGGCTGAGCCTCTGTCTTGCGGCAGCCCCACTCCCAACTCTGGTCCAGACCTGCTTTAATTATTTTGATTTCCCCGTATACCTATGCCATGCTTCCCTGTTATCCACTGCACATCAAATATAGTATTGTGTGTGTGTTACATGCAAATGCTAGCGCACAACCCCTTTGCATCACTCGTGAATTATCTGCATCTGCCTTATCTTTTTTATAGAAAGTTCCTCCTTAGGCCATGACGTATTGGCAGTGAGGCTGCTTCTAAAAAGAGGGAACCGTCATGAGCATGCTTGCTGCGGAGTAAGTTACCACCTGTTGTTGAAGTTCTCCTAATTGTCTTCCTTCTCTATCTTGCTTGCCCTTCTCACTGCGTCTTGGAACATGGAATGTGGATCTGCACATCGTCTGGGGAAATCGTGCCCTTGGACATCCGGATGTGGACAATTTGGGTAAGTCCTGAAATTAATGTTGAAGCTCTTCACTTTTCTCTTTGCTTGTGGAAGGAAAAATGCCAACTGAAATAACTGCTTGATGGGGAAATACCTCGAGTGTGAGTGACTGTGTCCCTGGGCCGCGTACCCTTTTGCTTAAAGATTGAACCCCGTGATGCAGGGGAGACTCCCAGGGGCACAGTTACCATCACCCAAGCACATGGACAGCACGGAAGGTTCAGCTTCATGACCCAAGCTGCTCTCGGGGTCCCTCTGAGTTTTCTCCCCCTTTTGGGTTCATACCATCATTAAAAACAGTACCTTATGAGCAAGCAATTTAAAAATATCCCACTACCATCGCTTCTCGGCCTTTTGGCTAAGATCAAGTGTAAAAATATCCCACTAGCATGATGCTGAATTTTCTACATCTCTTGTTAAGTCTGTTCTATAAATCACATAACTCAAATCTGTATACATGGTTATCATTAATGGAAAATACAGATACCAATGCATTTCTTTTTGTGATACTTTGGCGGTTCATCTTCCCAACACACATGCAAGGGAAATGGTACCTTGTTGGTGTGTTTATATTTAATTCACTACATACCTGACATGACTTTGTCGCTCAATTCGTTCTCAGTGAATGGTGTCAAGACTCATGGTAGCAAAATGACTGAGCGTCAAACTCTTAACTTTGTTCTTCCAAAAGCATGCCGACCCCTGTGCTGTTCTGCGTGCTGGACGAGGACCCAGAAATAGGTTGTGAGATGCTGGTGTGTTTTTTGCTGTGAGATGGAGACAGCTAGAAGACAGGTTTTAAATATATCTACTTTTAAACACACTTTTGATTTGTTCTCAAGGAGAGGGGAAGAAAGATTTCAGAGATGCTATTGTAGAATAGGCTGGTTTGATAGCTCCTGTATTTTTTTAAAAAAACGATTTAGCATGGCTGGTTAAGAAAGAAACCCATGGAGACAGACCTCCATAGAAAAGTCATTGCTTTGACTATCAACCCGAGTCCCCCTCTCTCAATAGATTTCAGGCTGCCACATCCTGGTCTTGGCTGGTTGAGGTGCCAGGATTTTACTCGCTGGCAGCCAACACTGTTTGTTGTTGCAATCTGTTCTTTCTGAAACTTCTAAAATTACATTCAAGGTTGGTATGAAATTGGCGTTGATGTTTGTAAGACTTTCTATTCTGGTATAAGTAATTTGGGAGTCTTTATCTGAGATGATTTGCTTGGCCATAACTATCCTTAGGAGTATGTGCCATTCATCTGTTGCGCCGTGAGTAACTGATTTGACACAATTACCACCTAATCCGCTGTGTCGCCTGTTGGGTTATGTGACGATTTTCAGCTCCATGTCTAGAAATCTCTGTCTGGGGTTTACACTAGGCTTCTCATCTGTCCTCGCCATGGAACATGATAACAAACAGAGCAGTCCTGGCAGAGTCTCATTTTCTTTTCCAGTTATAATTAGTAGCCAAAGCTTCATCTCTTGAATTGCTCATGAGCAGGCCTGGTGAATTCCTGGTCTGTCTAGGACCTTGAGAGCTTTTGAATCTAATGCTTCATTTGTGAAATACTCAGAAAATTTCTCACAAGTGTATAATTCTAAAGATAAAAAAGCTCAAGCAATGATGATTTTACTGCATTATTTCTCCTAATTTCTATGGCTATGTTTCTATGTCCTTTGCCCTCTTTCTTACTCTACTAGGTTGCACATTGAGAGTCTGGTTTTAATCAGTGTGATCAGATTCTGCGTGATGTTTATAAAATGTCTTCACTAGGCACTTCCTTTCAATCTGTCTAACCTATATTTGGACCTCCTGTACCTCCAACAAAAGACATTAGACGATGTTTTGTCATGTGCACCTGAATTTATCTGGTTTCTGGCATTTATGTCAAATTCTGTTCTGGGGTAAAAGTGGCAATCTTATGGGCCTGTGGGGAACAGGAGCAGTTTTAATAAAGACATATAAGGAGGGTGATTTGCCCTATAGAGTTCTTTCTTCTTCTAGATAAATGGACATCTTTTCATCTGACAGTGTAACATTTTTAAACTATGAGCAGTTTAGGAAGAAAAAAAAATTAAACAGAATTGAACTTGTTTTTCTAGACTCGGAGAACCCTTGTACCTACATATTTCATTTGGAGTTTTGACCCCTGTTATTGAGTGAGAGGGCTCTTACCTCTAATCCTGAGTCCTTCTCTAATGACTAATTTTCTGCTTTATTAGCCAGCATAATAAGGCTGTTCTCAAAATCAGAGAGATGTGGAAAGTAGAAAGTTATCTCGGTCAGCTGCCTGGCGTGTGGCCTTCTAGAAACTCCTCTGTGTGTGCCGGCTCCTGCTCTGGAAAGCCGTCCTCGTACCTCAGGCGAGTGTTAGAACAGTTAAAGCTCTCTTCCCGCCCTTCTTCTGTCTTCTGTCTGACGCAGAGACATACCCCACTGGAATTCTCAGCAGGCTTCTCACCTCCAGCGTCCCGGTGGCCGGGCCTTGTCCGGGGACCTGCCCCCATGGTGTCACGCGGCCTGGTCATTGGAGTGGGTGCCACAGGTCCTAGGGTCTCACGAATAACAAACCGGATGCCGAGTTGTAGAGCTCATAAGTGGAGTGAACTAGACCGCAACTTTCCACCACTGCAGTTCTGTGGACATCCCCTTCCACCCCAGTAGCATTTCTTTTGCGGGGACAGAGAAAGAAATGGTTGTGATGTGTTGCCAGCAGTACCCTCTCCCACTAGAGGCCAATGGCACCCACAGATAATCCAAGTCCCCCAGCATTTCTGTGATGCTCACTTGTGGCAATTTTGGGGTTTTAAGTATGCACAGTTTTTAACTCTTGTTAACGAGTGATTTCTAGGCAAGGAGGAAGCCAGGATGGGGGGACAGAGCTGACACTTCCGCTGTGCAGAGGGGTGTCGGGGATGTTCTTACCCACAGTGGCAGCGACCGTGATCCCCAAGCAAGAAGCCCAGGGATGACAGAAGCAGGACGTATGCAAAGCTCAGTTGTGGGTCAAAGTTTCAAGTCTGGACGCTTCATTTCTTTCAATAACAGCAAATAACATGCTGTTCATCAGTAGCACACATTTCTTTACCTTTTCATATGACTGATGTAATGGAGGTCTGGAAAAAAAGATAGATTTGCCTCATTTTTTATTCAAAATAAAACAAAATGTTTTGGAAAAATTTTTTTTTTTTTGCTTTTGAGACAGGGTCTCGCTTTGTAGTTCAGGCTGGCCCTGAGCCCACTATGGTGCCCAGGCAGGCCACTGTGAACTCAGCAATCCTCCTGTCTCTGCCTCCCGAGTGCTGGGATGACAGGCGTGAGCCACCATGTCCAGCTGTTTTGGAAAATTTTGTTCTGAAATGAATGATTTCATGTTTAATAGAAGACATCATCATTTGCATGTTTTTGTGGAGGGTCAGCAGCACGCCATCCTATGCCCAAGTGGGAGCTGCTCTTGGCTCTGCTTTTCAAATGATTTTGGTGGAGGAAAGGAGCGGAAATTCTACAGAAACATACTGTGGAAATGTCATCTGTCGTGTGTTTCAGTCTTTAAAAACAAAGGAAAGAAAAACTGAGGCAAAGCACCCAGACCCAAGCTCTCAGGACAGTCTTCTAGTGATGTACGTGATTTCTCTCATCCCGCCCCAGCCGCCTGGGTCGCTCCACCCGTGTACTCGGGGGTCCTGTGGTCTCTCACACCCTTCTCCCCCGTCTCCAGCCCTCACCCCATCTTCTCCAGGAAACCGGTGTGTCCATCGCACAAGGCTCCGGGCTCAGGGCCCCCGACCTTCCTGTCTCTGCCCCCACCCCCTGAGGACCTGCCACACCCTTACAGCAACTTTGCTCATGTGCCCTTCTCACAGGACTCTGAGGGTTGTTTGGGAGCAATGAGCGTACCTGTTATTTGCTAGGACCCCAGAGAACCATTATTGCATTGTTCCACAAATGACCATAATACAGAACTGAACAAAATAATAATTCCAAGATTGCATCTTATAATGGTTTCTATACGAGTAACATATGAAATTTGGGAGGGTGTCCCCGGTGTGTTCTTGAGAAGCAGGCTGTGCATAGACCGTGTGATCAAGTTGTCTATGGCAAGTAGAGCTGGGGCCAAAGCAGACAGGAAAGCAGAACAGGCAGAGGGAGGAGTTGGGCTTGGGCGCCATTCCGAGGGGTGTCTCAGCCTGTGCTGTGTGTAGCTCTTGTGGTTTCTGATCGGCTGGGGAGACCTGAGGCTTCTAGTCCACGCAGAGAGGTCCCCTGGGTGATGGCTGCTCCTGCAGGGAGGTCTGACCTGGAGGTGTCTTCAGTACGGGTGATGTCTGCGGGGAGGGAGAACTATGAATCCTCCATTTCTGTAAAGGGATCTGGTTGGTGTATTGCAGAATTCGACAAAGACAGGCATTGTGTTTTGTGAAATTAACTAAAGAAAAGCAAAATACCTCTGGATTTGGGACACTGGGCTGGGGAGAAGAAACACTTAGATAATTTCAGTTTTAATAGAAATAGTTTTAATAGAATGGATTTCTCTCTAACTAAGAAGATAGTATTCTCAGAAACTCCTTAAGATTTAATTAAGCCTAGCAAACCTAAAAGCAATAAATGCATAGTTTTTTTTAAAGAGTACTCCAAGCATTAAAATTTCAGCTACCCAATCCATAAGCAGTTATTGCTGCCCAGAATGTTATAGGACTCTTAAAAACAGAAGGAAGTCTAGCCCCGAGGAGATAAGAGGGTTTCACTAGTGAAGACATTTATCAGGGACTCGTGATGCAGAGCACAGGCAGACAGTAGGTTTAAGAAGAGTTGAGCAGAGGAGTGCAGAGCAAACATGCACTTACATAAGTGTCTCGTGTGTGTGTGTGTGTGTTCATGCACACGCACGCACGCACGCACATGCATGCACTTCTGGAATAGAAGGAATGTGAAAGAAGCTTCACACCTTCAGAGCTTTGAGTTTGACCCTCCCGGGAAAAAATAGTTTTTGCCTTTTCTGCCCCAAATCATACCTCATTCCACCTTTATGTCTTCTGCACCTTCTAAACTCTGTGCAACCGAAGCGTGCGCGCCCGCTAGGCCTGCACCTGCCGGTGAGGTCAGTATCAAATTCTTGCTCCTTGCTCTGTGCTTAGACTCTAAACGTCAAGCGAACTCCAAGGCGCTAGGTTTGATGCGTGTGGGGAGAGGTTGGGCCTGCAGCCCTGACTTCTGCCCCTGCCTTCCTGCCCCTCCAGCCACCCCGGCCCACAGAGGGGACAGTGCCTCCGCTCCGGCCTCCGCCGGTCTGGAGACTTCTTTTCCCTGACCCTGGGCTCCTCCTTCCCCTTGATGATTCCTGTGTACATATAGCTCTTTTGTTTTTCCCACCTTATCTTTAATTATCACTCGAATGACAGTGCTGATGAATAAGACATTCTCTCTCTCTCAAGGGCTTAGTGAGAAGGAAAAAAGCGAAGCATCCTTCATGACAGCAGCAGAGTCCTACATTCTGCTTATGAGATGGTACGGATGATAAGAAAGCAGTTAAACATTACTCTGCTTAGAAGGAAGCTGTACCCAGGACCAATGCTGAGTGTCAGCAAGATGAAAAAACAATTGATTCATCAAGTTCTGTCCTGCCTGCCATCTAGCTCATTAGGAAAATTTATTCTAAATTCTAAAATCTATTTCTTTGGGAGCTTTCTTTATTAACCATTTTCCTATTGGTTATTAACCACTTTCCTCCTCAGCTTCTTTTTCTGAAGTCAAGACCCCAGGCATAGAGCGGGAGGGCAGACAGATGGAAGGACCATCAGGCTGCCACGTGTGGATCGATCCTTCTCAGTGTGTGTAAGGTTACCTTCCTTGGACGGTGCCAGGTGCAGAGGACGCTGGCTCACCTTTGTCTTTCAGGAATAACTTGGGTGTAACTTTCTTATAAAAATGTATTACTCTGCTACTGACATTGGCTGCAGTCGAGCAGGTGGAACGGAGAGGAAGCATTGCGAGGCAAAGCGGATGTTCCGGTGGACAGGACACACCGTGCCCCGTCCCTAATTAAAAATCTAATGGGAAAACTCCATTATGCCTTAGGTCACATTGCTTTACCATCAGTTTAAGAATTGCTACGGAAACTGACCTGATCCAAATGAAAGCTTCCGTCGCTTGACAGGTACTGAGAAAGGTCACCCATTTTGGATAACACATCCAATCCCTCCACCCTTGACTTTAGCCAATAAATGGCCTTAGCATCTAATGCTACAGGTCCTTGACAGGAGTTTTTTTGTTTTTAAAAATTACCTCTGTCTTGACAAAGATCAGCCATTGCAAAGTGCTGGTCCTTTCTCCGGTGAGTTTCGACTCTATCAATCATTTATGGCTGCGGAGTTATAGTTTGATATAGTAACTAACTAGTTTGCAAAGGGAACAAGTCAGGTTGCTTATGGAATATATGGGTTGAACATCCTCAGAAATTGGTTTTTATGTAAATGTTTGGTTTGGCAGTGTAAAAACTACCCGGATATGCAGGGAAGTGGATTTCTAGGGTGGCTGTCACTGCCTTTGCGTTGATCTGAGCCCTGATCCAGTCTCTGGACTTTCTGGGAGGAATTTCCGTGAGGTCAGGGATCATGTGTGTTCAAAGGTTCTTCCCCACATGATTCAGCCGTCAGCAGATCTGTCTCTCCTGGCTGGAGACCTTGTAGAAATCTGAAGAAGAAAAAAAAATGACTCCAACATTTTATTGCCCTGTAAACTGACAGGTCCACATGGGCCCTGTCAGCAGAAGCCTTAGGAACCAGGCAGGGGTGCTTGCTTCGGGGTGAACTTTGCATTTTGAACTGGCACATTGGGGTTAGAAGGCCAGGCCTGCAATAGCGCAGGCCAGGAGGCCAACGGGCTTCACCCCGCAGGAAGGAGGGATGGCTAAGTTGGGCAGCTGTATCTCAGAAGTCTTATCTGGGCCCAAGTGCGGCTCCAGGGTATAGTCAGAGCCTATTTTTATCTGCAAGTTCCAGTTACCCATAATTAAACCTGCACTTTCCAGGATCCAGGGCCCCTCCCTCCCTGGGAGCTGAGCGTCTGCATGGGGGGCTTCCTGTGTTTCTGCATCCTGGGGAGCACAGGATTTTGCATGTATTCGGATGCTTTGCCCTTTTTAGTGTGCCGGTGTTTTTCTGGAGAGTCTTGTTTTTTGCAACAGTGCATCTCTTAAGTGGGACTGGAGGGGTCCACTTTGAACTCAGGAGAGCACTGAGACTGTTAAAATGTTCTTGCAAGTGTCAGAAAGGTTGTTATCCCAGGACCTCTCTTCTCCTCTCCAAACGAATCTTAATGTTTGCTTGTAACTCAGCCTCGCTCTGGTGGTGAATGTTAATGGTACTGTTCACTCCAATGGCTCCAGTGATGGGAAAAAGGGTTTTTCTGGTAGTATTGTTAATGTTAAAGCTTTATGTAAAAAATAGAATAGTAAGTATCTTTTTGCTTCTCTTCTTGTTTGTTTGGGGGTTCCCCCCCCTCTTTTCTTTGCTTTCTTTCTTTTTTTTTTTTTTTTTTCTTAATCACTCTGTATCTTGGACAAGAGGCTCCACCTAGTGTAGGTTTTAGGTTAAAAAAAATATGAATTTTTTTAAAGGGTAACAAATAGCTAAATGTAATTCTTTATAAAGCTGAAAAAGAAAAAAGACCGGCCATTCGTAAAGTACTTCCCTCATGCACTCTGGGGCAGAGAGGCATTTTCACTCCCCACAGATTCTTAGTTTTTGCACAGATTTTTTAAAGTCAAAATTATATCATGCACGTGTCTAGATTCAATTTGAGGTTGTAATTGTTACGTTTGCCTGTGATGAATGGATTTAGATCCAATTTTCTGGTGAAATAACAAGAAAAGAGTCTTAAATGAAACAGTTTGGAATATCTTAGCCTTTAATAAACTTGAAGCTATGGTCTGAAATTTTACTTATTTTTATAAACAGGGCCTTGAATTTTAGACTGACAATTGTACTTCATTTTTTACAAGAATGTCAGTCAGTTATATTTGAAAATTTTTATATTGTACCCAGCTTTGAGATTGAGATCAGTTCACTTAGCAACTGCTGGATGGAGTTTCTGTCACTAGTGAAGTTTTTATAGCTTTGAAAGTATTGCTCTACTGTGATATTCAGTTTCTTCATATTTTTCCCAGTGGAGGAGAAGTTCAGGACTCACAGTGACCAACAGTAAGTTCTAAAAAGGGCAAATGTAGTAGCGTGTTCCTTAGTGATGGTCACACTCTGAGGACAGCATTGCTGTTGTGTGAACCTGACAGAGTAATCCAGACGAAGTAGGAGGCCTGTAGTGTCACTGAGTTGTGAAATCCTGTGGGCCTCCCTCACCGACTTACATGCCAGAGAAGGATTTTGTATTGTATTTTCATACTGAATAGGAAATTCCTTGTTTAACAAATAAGGAATGACTTTATTTTTCCTAAAATAAACAAGTAGAAAAGAGACATCACAGGCAAAATGTTTATTCACAAACCCAAAAGTTCCGGGCAGGCTTTGGAAGTAGTTTTCGGTGTCCTAATGTCCCGAGATAGTAAGTAAAGCATCCTCTACCTGCAAGTACTACGCTCTCACTTCCTACCACAGTGTGGACGTGTTATGGGACTCTAACGTGGGACTGAGGGGCCTTTCTGGACCAAGGGGGCAGGACCCCCAGGCCTCTGCTCGAGGAGGACCCCAGAGCCCGCGTCCTGGCACAGCAGGCGAGATGGGAAGTCTTGAGTCATTTGTCAGGTCTGGAGTCGGGGAACTGAGGAACGATGAAAGGCTGCTGGGGAAGACACGGCGTGTGGGACAAAGGGCGGGCTGTGGAAACGGGGCTCAGCTAGCCCTTGCTGGGGGCTTCCATGACCTTGATCAGCGGTGGGGGGAGGGGGAGGGGACTTCCAAATACTGGGAATCGCACTCCTCAGAAACAGTTTTTAAAACTGTATTCAAGAGGTTAATGGAAAAATACCTTACCGTTAAAACGTCCTGCAAGGAACCCCATGAAAAGAATTTTCTTATTGCATTGTCAGAGGGATGACATAATGTTTTCATTTTAAAAGAACACTTTAGCCACAGCAATAAAACTGTCAGAAGAGATTTATCATTGTGAGGGCAAAAAAACTTTCCAAATTCGTTCTTGGGATGGGCGGGGATAAAGAACTCCTCTTCGCAGCCTCGGTGGTATCAGGTGAAGCCAGCGAGTTGGAAAGTCTCTGCCCGAGACGCGTTTTCGTATGTGTGGCGGTCATCTGAAAGGTACAGGGCTTCACGCGTGACCTGCCCAAGGGGAGTGAGTGCAGGCCTCCTGTGTAACTGTGTCGCTTTAGACAGGTCACGTGGGCAGCTTCCCAGGGTCTCAGACTAGTTACTGTAATAGAGTAAATGAAGTTCAGTGGTTTTCTGTGTGTGGCCCATGATCAGAGTCACCTGGACCTTGTCGGAAACACATCCTAACTCCTGCCCAAGGAGTGGAGGCGGGAAGTAGTGCTCTGTGCCCTTCGGATGGCTCTGTATGCCTCAGTCTGAGAGGCGCTGGTCAGGGGATCTCGAAGGCTCAGTCCTGCTCCAGGGATCTGGGAATTCATGGGACCTGTTCTAGTCTTGAGGTACATGGCTGCTCACAGTAGGAGAGAGACTTGTTCTTCTGACATATCCAGAGGATAGAGACTCTTCGGTATCTCCTTCCTTATTCAACCAGCTCATGAAGGTCTTATGTCTTGTTTGGCAAACATGCAGTTGGAGGAGTGATCTCAGATTGCTTTTGGATTACAGCTACCCGAAAGATTCAAGAAGAGCGGCGAAGGTCTTCAGAGAGTAAGCAGGGGTGGGAGAAGGAGGAACACTCTGGAACACACATAAACTTGGGGAGTTTATCCTCTGATATCTGTAGCTGATTGGTGCCACAGGCTGCTGGGTACCAAACTTCATGGACGCTCCAATCTCTGATATAAATTGGCAAGGTTTACATGTAACCTGTGCCATCTCCCACACGTGTAAGTCACCGCTGTACACTTATGACACCAAGTGCTATGTGAATGCTGTGTGCATCGGTGTTGTGCTCTGTTGTTTAGGGAACAGTGACAAGAAAGGTCGTCTCGGTGTGTCCAGGACTGATGACATTTTTCGCAAATATTTTCAGTCCTCTGTTAGTGGAGCTTGTGATCCCCAGCCACGGTTTCCGAGGACCTGGTGAAGAAACACTAATTCAGGGGAATTTCAGGCGACAGATTCAGGACAGTGGAGGGATTCTGAAAGAGCCTCTCTTTCTAGACATTTCCTCTACTTCCTGTTTGTTTCTCAAATATATATCCGTCATGGGGAAGGCAGCAGCTCCAGAGACACATCATTGTGAGAAAGGAGAAAATGAATGAAAACAAAACAGAAACATCTTTCCAAACTCTTTTCTTGGGATGGGCAGAGACATCTGCACCCTCAATACTGTCAGGTGAGCCCACCACTGCTAATAAGGTCGCCTGTCTCTAGCTGGGGCATATTTTTGTGTCTGTGATTGTCATCTAAAAGCTTCAGAGGTTCACAGGTGACCTGCCTGGGAGGGCTCGAGCAGCCGGTGTGGTGAGACCTGTTCTCCTTCTGGCCGCGTTGTACTCTGGACTTTCACTCTGTTACCACTAAAGTGGGCAGAGAAGATAGCAAGTGAATGGTGGCTTCTCCCTGTCAGGAGAGGTTGCTGGGAATTCCCCAGAGAGAGGAGCACTGGACTTGGGTTTCAGGGTTGTCCTCCAGGAGGAGAGGAGCCAAAGGGCTCTTTGCCCACAGGAAGAACAGCTTGAGCAAATGGGGGGAAGGGGAAGGGTGTCCCCAGAGATGGTCTGGGCCTGGCCTCCGGGGAGGGCGTTTACAGCACAGCTCGGTGCAGGAGCGTCCAGTGAGGACCAGTGAGACATCCTGGCAAACGCTCTTAAAGGGCCACATGTACAACTCTGGGAGGGAATGGACCCTTCCCTGCCCACACGTCCCTGCTTGGACTCCAGGACTTCCCTTGGAGACAGATTCTCCCTGAGGGGACTGGCTCTTAGAAGTGTGGGCTGGCCCACTTTACAAAGCAAGTTTCAGCCATCTTTCCTGAAAACATGGCCCAGAATCTTGAGCTCTATTTTTATTTCAACTTTAAAGAAGCCAAGAGATGGGTCATTTTAAGAGCTCAGTAAGTGGTAAGTGGCTTAGTGTGATTCATTAATTCTGTATGGTTAATAGGTACTCATAAGGCACTGTCTTATAGTCTTTTAACAAGATTTTAATTAATTCTTGCATGAAAGATAATTTTCTCTTTATTTCTTAGACCTTTCCAATTACAGTTACAGTAGTTTAGTCTTAATGACCTCATATAACCCAACATCGTTTTTCAGTTGTTCCAGCAGAAACAGGGAGGAGCATAGGAAAGTTTTTCTGATTTGACCGAGTCTGTCTTTTGTATCTACTGCCGGGCGCTACCAAGGCGTCAGTACTGATGGAGGCTGTTGAGGCCGCAATGGGGAACAAACAGCTAAAGAGTTTGTTCTCAAAGCTGTTTTCTGAAAAGCTGGGCACTGTCTAGCCTGCAGGAGAAAAATAAACACCTTATTAGAATTCGGCATGACATAATCAAAGTACTTGTGCTCAAATGACCAATTAAATGCATTTTTATGAAAAGTACAATGTAAACCCTTTTGTATTTTTATACCATGCAAGGCCTTAAAATAAAGTGTTTCCCATCTACCTGTGCACACTGGGTGGCACAGAGTGAGGGCCCAGTGACCTAATGCAGTTGGTCACTTTTCCATTCCTGGGACACAATACCTGACACCCACAGCTTAGAGGAAGAGAAGTCTATGTTGGCTCTCGGTTTCGGTCCACTGCCAGCCGGTTTGATGGCAGAAACAGGGCAGCAGAGGGGCAGGACAGAGAAAAGCTGCTCAACCCATGCCAGCCTGTGTCCTCCGAATTCATGCCAAAGTCATAAGCCCTGGGCAATGGTACCCGGATGTGGGACATTTGAGGAGATGTTTAGGTCAGGGTGCTGGCACCCTCATACATGGGAGTAGTTTCGCTCCAGGGTCCCCGGAAATCCTTAACCCCTCCTACCACACGACAGAGTACAGAGGAGACCACGTCTAGGAACGAGGGGGTGGACGTCGCCATGTGAGGAATACATTTTTTTCCCCTGTACCCGGGATTGAACTCAGGACCTTGCACTTGAGTGGCAGGTGCAACACCACTGAGCCAAATCCTCAGCCCTAGGAATACATTTCTATTGTTTGTAAAATACAAATTTTGTGGTATTTTGCTTTAACAGCCCAAGTGGGTATTTCTTAGGCTTCAAAAGACAGATGTTAAGATGTGCAGATTTCATGGATATTTGTGAGTGGAAAGAATTGAGATGGTAGAAAAGATGTTGATTGGATGGATGATATTCACTTTATTCGCCTTTTGGATAATTTTATTGATTTCTCTCTTTCTCCAAACTGTTCTTTTCTTTTTTAAATTTTATTTTTTAAAGTTATTATACAGAAATTTGATCTTGCTACATATGCTTTTTTTTAAGACAGGTTCTCTCTTTGTAGTTCCGACTGCCCCTGAGCTCACTATATAGCCCAGGCAACCCTCGAACTCACAGCAATCCTCCCGCCTCTGCCTCTCGAGTGCTGGGATTACAGGTGTGGGCCACCCGCCTAGCACTGTGGGACGTGGTTACCAAGGACTGAACTCGAGGCCTTGCACTTGCAAGGCAAACGCCAGAACCACTGAGCTAAATCCCTGGCCCTATCTGCTTTTTAAAAAACATATAAACTCATGTAACTCCTATGATGATCAGGGTACTAAACAACTGTCACTACCAAATCGCCCCTCCTGCTGCCCTGTGGTCACCCACAGCCCTGGCGCCCCCTGGCATCTTCCCTGCTATGGCAGTGTTTGCTGAGTATCGTAGGGATGGCATCATTGGTGTGGCCGGAGATGTCACCTTACCAGAGGGGTTTCTTTCCCTGAGCACGACGCCTTTGTCACCGCGTGTATCAATTACGTATTAGTTTTGATTGCTGAGTCCTTGCTTAGCTGTAGGCAGGGACTGGGGCGATTTGCCCCGCACTCCCTTCCTAGGGATATTTTGGTGGTCCTCAGCTTTTGGCAATTACGAATGCCTCCTCTTCTCTAGGCCCCCTGGGCCGGACGGGAAGAACTCTGTAAGCGTCTGCAGGGCGTCCAGGGGCTCTGCCTTTGTGTCCTCCGCAGCAGTCAGGAGGCCTCTGCGGCTGCGCCAGCCCCTCCCCCGCTGACGTCACACTGTCATTCCTACTTCCTGACGCCACTCTGACGAGGGAAGAATGTCGTCCCGAGCTGGGCTTTCAAGGAGGGAAGGAAGAGAAGCTTGGTACTGCAGCTCACTGACGGCTCTGAGTCAGTGGCTTTGAAGACGTCTTCGGGAACGGCCCTCCTGAGATCCCTGGGCAGGCGGAGTCCTGTCCCCTTCCACTCCCGGCCACGCTTAGAAAACCCAAAGCGAAAAGGCTCTAGGGGTCACTGGACAGAGCCAGAGGCGTCGGCATAGGACGGGATGGTTCGTGTCGCCGTCCTCCTCCCTCCCTCCTTCCTTTCCCTTCAGTGGGGCAGAAGTGCGGCATCGCTCCTTTTAATTCAAGTCCAATTATAAAACCTTCTCCTTTTAATTCACATCAGTATCTACCCCAAGGAGGACAAGCCACATTTTCCTCCACTCAACAGAGATGGAAGAGAAAAATAAGCTTTACAAAGACAAGTCGCAGTCATCAAAGGATCTCTGTGTTTGTCTAGACCGCGGTGCCCCAGCCGGGGTCTGACTCATGCCCGCAAGGTGCGCGGAGCCCCCTCCCCTGGCAGCGACTCCGTTAGCACTGCAGCCGTGCCAGAAGTGTGCGCACAACCCCGAAGAGGAGGACACCTTTTATTTTGTTAAATAGCGGGAAAATTTAGGGTTGAGGAAATCGACCACTGAAGCACAGACCTAGGAGGCTGGCCGCAAACCAACTACAGACGCTTCCTGTGGAGCCTCCATGTGCTTCTCATAGCAAGTGTGGACCGCGCTCCACAGAACTGAGTCATGTAAATAATTCAGTGTGCCTGATGGAGCTTCAAATCCTCATGTATTTTATACATGATCAAAAAGGAGAAATTACTTGCTCAGTTACTATATTTTGATATTATCATTCCCTGGTCACTTTAAAATGTAAATAAGGTATTAGTGTAACCCAAACGCCACCTTTACTAATCTTTTAGAAGAGATCAGGTCATTTTAGTAAGGTATTTTTTATGTTTTATTTTTGGCAAGTGGGGAACTGACAGGGAAAGAAGTTGGATGTGATTTGCTGAATATGTGAGTGTTTCCGGTAATCGTTAGCATTTATAAGAGTACACTGCGTAACGAGTTGACACCATAAAATTAACTTTGAATTCTCCTCAGTGGAAAGAGGGAATTATGATGAAGTCTTTTATGTCTCTGGCTGTAATAAATCCCGAGCCTCACCAGCAGAGTCATTTAATTATTTATGGGAAGGTAGTGTGCCGACATCTTGCTAGGTGCAATGTGGTATAGACATTCAAATGTACCCACCTCAAGTGAAATTCATTTTCCCTTCTAAGCAGTAATCTTTTAAAAAAAAATTGAACTAAGTCATAAGTACTTAGACGTCTGGAAACATATCTTGCAATAACTGGTCCTACCTTTTATTTTCTTCCAAAAATAAAATCATCATATTTATCAATGCATTGCATTTGGCAAGTCTCAAGCTCTTACTTAGGCGGCTGTGTTCAGCTCGCCGCAAAACCTACGGAAGGAGGCGCCACTTGCTTCCTGAGAGCGGAGGCCCAGGCTTCGGCGGGGGCGCCACACCTGTCTGACCTTTGCCCGCTGCTGTCACCGTGGCCAAGGAACTTACCTCCGTGTGCACCAGTGGGAAAGTGGGAAGAGCGCCCGAATCTCGGGGTGTGAGGAGAAGGCCTTCCACGAGGACGTGCCGTGCTGCCCAGACGTGGCATCTCCACCTCCAGGCCTCTCCATCTGCGCAGACAGGCTTGTCCGCATGCATGTAGGTCATATATTTCTACTTTAATTTCTGAAAATGTTATCATAATAACAAACTAGCCTTAGCCAACTCAGTTATAATTGAGAAAAGGCCATTTCCACACACTGGAAGGCATTTAAAAAAAAACTTGTTTAATAAACTGTTCTCCTTTGGACGCGTACCTTAAGGGGACTGACTCTAAAATTGAAATTACTATATCCGGGGCTTCAGGCAGTCTTGTGACTCTTCCTGACGTGGCATGGTGGGTTTCTTGGGTACCTCACACATTTACGGGAATTAGATGACTCCTCCCTACTCCTGCCAAGTCTAGATTTACTATTTTAATTTGTGCTTCTTTCGTCAGTGGGTGTGAACGGCACCTTAAATTTGTTTCAATTTGTGTTGCCTTTGCTGTCTGTGAGGCTGAATACTGGTTTAAAGTGTGCTGTTCTAGTATTCTTTTGCGTGAAGTGAATCTTACTCTTGTGGTGTTTCGGCATTACCTGGAGGACAAGCCAGTTTCCATTCACTCCACGGGAAGCACTGCTGTGATAGCTGTGTCCGCTTTCATTCTCCTCTTAGTTATCATTTTTGTGCCACGAGGAATTGCTTTATTTCCTTAAATCCGTGATGTGGGATGGATTATGAGTGAAGCAAGTGAGAGCTTCTCTTTGGAATTAAGCTCTGACTCCTCACTGCTCTCCCTGACTGCTTCTGCCCCGTGTGGGGGTCACTGTAGAAGCCAGCGGAAGGGTAGCAGGAAGACGAGAGAAGCTGTGTGTCTGTGGCTGTTCTTGGTCCGGTCTGTGGACCGGCCGGGTGTCTGCCAGTGACGGGCCTGTCCTGGGCTGGCCCCTCCCTGCCCTGATCCCACAGGGCAATGCTGGAAAATCCTCTGTACTGACCTATCCTCACAGAGAAGTGACTCATATGAGCTAATTCCCATGCTCAAGATGCACACATATTAAAATCTGTATTTGTGAAGTTTATAAATTATAAACCGAAATATGGGATTCACTCATGAAAGTGACTCAGGGTCTTTTGATACGTTGTGGTCTTCCTGCTTGGTTTTGCACAGGTACAGGGCTAAGGAATTGTGAGGTTTCCAGACAGATTGAAAACTGATTAATTCCAATTACCGGGGACGCTGAGGACTCAAAAATTGAGTCTGTTTTTCCAACACCTGCCTGAAAATGTGTCATGTTGTCAGGCTTCGTGGAGAAGACTGACTAACCAAGCTGCCGAGTAATTATCTCCGAAAATAACTTACATTACCATACGTGAGGTTCTATTTATGCTAAACAATAGCATACACAATCACAATATAATAAAATTCTTTGGTTTTATAAAAAATCATTTAGGCTGCTTGCAACATACGATTCTGTGTTTTCAGTGTCTCTGTCTAGTGTATCTTGCTCAAATAAATGTTTTTTTTTAAATACTTCCTTTTTTATTAGTACATGTTTATCATACACAGTGATCGCATTGTCAAAGGTAATTTGTACCTGTACATAATATATCTTAATTCTTTTTTCCCCATTCCTCTCTTCCACCCTTTTAATTACAAAAGCTCTGTTTCCATTTTTTTCATTTCCTTTTTTTAGAAAAAAAATCCCTTTTGCCTTCCTTTCCTTCCCACTCCCTTATTTCCCTTTGCACTTGAACAAGTTCATACCGCCCTGCACTCTGCTTGTTCCTAACACGAGAGGAGCAATGCAATACTGAAGCTTGGGGTGACCGAGTTAGTTCCCTTAAGATTATGGTCTGAGATCCATCTATTTACCTAAAAATGTCTCACATTTATACTCTGTTGTATATAAATGCCTGGTTTTCCTCATGTATTCATCTTCTGATGGACATATAGACTGTCCCCAAGATTTTGCTATTAGGAATCGTGCTACTGTAAACACAGGTGTGCCTATATCACTGTGGTATGATGTCTTGAACTCTTTTAGGAAGATAGCTAGAGGGGGAATAAATACTTTTTTGCAAAAAAGAATATGAGATGGGCTGGGGATTTAGCTCAAGTGGTACTGTGCCAACCCTGGTTGCACAAGGGCCCGAGATCGATCCCAGGTACTGCCAAAAAAATTTTTTTAATATATATATTTAAATATATATAAATATATATATTATATGTTGCACCAGAAAAACAAGTTTGCTCTGACTTAATTATTGAAATAGGAACAAATTTTCCTAAGGATTTGTTAATTTCTAGATGTATCACACAGGCCCACTGGGGCCACTCATTTAGCTGTGAGTTGAGAGATGTGAGGCTGGGAGTTGGAGGGGGATAAAAAGGAGATCAAAGGCACCGGGGACTGGTGAGGAGGCGCCCCACCCTGCGGGCTGATGCAGGGAGAGGCACAGGCGGTCAGCCAGGCCGGCAGAGGGCCGCAGAAGCAGCAGAGGTGTCTGGCCAGTGCTGTCCCTACAGGCACTGGGCCGCCGCACCTGGAGGAAGCCTGGGGACGCTCCAGCGTCTCCCTCCCTGCGCTCATGCTGGGCAGAGAGCACCTCGTCCACACTAAGCTCTTACACGGGCTCTTGGCTGGATTGGTACCCATGCCCACTGTCAAGAGGGAAAAGCAGGAACATCCTGGCATCTTCACAAGACAGTGGGGTCCGGAGACACTGAGCAACCCCTGAGATCTGTGTGCTTTTCAGACGAGAAGAGTGTGTGAAGGGTGAGGCGTGCAGTGCAGGGGGTTGCTGTCCTGGGGCGGAAGTTCTAGGGGCATCCGGAAAAGACGTCTTCTGGGGTGGAAGCCTGTGGAGACACTGCTCCTTCAGGGCTGTTTATCCCACGGCGGCCCAGGGCCTCCTGCTGACAAGGCCGCCCTCCAGCCCTCACCGCGAGCGCTCGCCCTCTGGGAAGCTCTTGCTGGGTGGAGGGGAAGACCAGCCACATGCGCTCTGTAAAGTCACAGATCTTCAAGGGACTTCAGCTCAGAAGAGTCAGTCAGCACCCTGTGTGGTGTGCGGGGTGGCGCCTCCTTCACTCTTTCCCTCTGGTCCCGATGGTGTCTCCCACCTGTTGGCCCAGGTCACCCCATGGGGAGCATCAGCAAGTCCCAACATATGTCTTGGTCCGAGGACGGGGCACCACCTCCCCTCCAGTGCCCCATTAAAGGTGGGGCGGACCGAGGCCTAGAGAAAGCAAGTATCATGGTGGACCGTGGAGGCTCCCTTTGGGGGAACGCAGAGGCGAACACCTGCAAAATAGCAGTGTGCCCCAGAGACCTCTGTTCTTTAATAAATCAGCCTTTGTATTCCTCATCTCAGAAACAAACACTTAGCATCTTTCCAAAGTATGTGATTTCTGACTCAGCACCCAGCAGAGAGGCCGCAGCCAGAAAACTCAATTTCTGAGTTTTTCTTTCTTGAAAAGTATCAGACGATTCCTGAAGGGATAAAAAGATCATTATCATAACTTTGGGGAGGCTGTTTCTCTCTAAGCAAAGCGTTGACTGGTACAGTGTAAGTTAGTCCTGCCAAGCGACTTCTGAGTCATGTGTCCTGCCGTACTTACCATTACATTCATTTCTGTCACTCGTGGCAGACTTTTCTATCTCTGAAAGTGTGTGCTTTTGGTTTTAATTTGCTACAGGTTCTCACTTTGAATCAGAATAATTACATACACTGGGATGTGTCACCATTGGTGGTTGTAAGTTATTTTCATATATTTGTTGATTAAAGCAGCAAAATTCTCCCTGTTTGCAATAGAAAGAGGCATAAAATATTATTGAGAGCCACTTTCCTTTTATTGAATGCCAGGATCTTTTCATCTTTTGGTTTGTTCTTTCTGTAGTTCATTTTATTCTAGAAAAAATTCTGGAATAATCTTTGTTGACAGGTAACAGTGCTCATATTGTCGAGACCAAGTCCCACCAAGACAATCTCTCAGGACTCGACATGATCTTAAAGTCCATCTAAGAGCTCTGTTACTCACCCGAGGGCCACCATGAGGAAGAAGGCGCAGAGGTAAATTGAGGCACAGTATTTAAAGGCAAAATCTACTGTCCCTCCACCTGTTACCAAGAGGTTTCTATGCAGAAGTGATTAGATCATTCTATTGTTAAAGTGCAGAAGCAAGTCGTTACAGAAGCCAACAGCAATGATTAGGTCACTGCTTCCTATAGAATAGTACATTCTAGAAATATACAATCTGCGGCTGCGCACCTCGGTTGGGTGGACAGTCCCCAAGGAGACAAGTTCCGGGTTCACAGGGAGGTTACAAGACACAGTAGAGGTTTTTAACAAAATGGCTGTTTTTATGTCAAGTCGGGTCTTACAGGATCATTATTAAAGCTATTAGTTTCTCTTTACAGATGAGAAAAAGGTCAGGGAATTAAGTAACTTTGTGAAATCCATGCTTAAATGCTTGAAAAACATGGCAGGGCTCCTCAATTTTAAGATGCTGTATGATCAGCTCATCAGTCTAATAACAGAAGGAAAGTCATTGTCATGTGAAAACTGTGGATCAGTTTCATGGCCCTCTGGAGGCAGGTAGAACTCCCTGGAGACCAGGCCACAGGGGAATGAGGGAACCAAGAGCGGTTCTGACATAGTTTCCAGAGTCGGCTTCTCCCTCAGGCACAGCTGAACCGGATGGTCCTCTGGGAACCGAGCGAAGGAGAACAAAGCCTGTTGATTGGGACCGAGCATCTCCAGTGTGAGCTGCTTGTGATTTGGTTGAATGGGTCGTAGGGTGGGGACACGGAGGCCCCGTGTGTCTGAAGGGGCTCCAGAGTCCGGGGACGGCCTGCTGCGGGTCACTCCGCTTCTTCAGCCTTCATTCTGCCGTGGGTGGACACTCGCCCGCTTCGTGAGTTCGCTCTCCTGTCAGTCCGTCGTGACACAGCCGGGCCGGGACCCGGCGGGCCGGACTGCAGGAGCCGTGCGCCGATGTGGCTGGGGTAGGGGCAGAGCCCGGGAGCCCTGCTCTGAGTCTGGCCTGCGGTAACTGCCCTGTCCCCTCACTGCCGTGCGGCCTTTGGGGCTCCGCCTCCTCGCCTGGGAGTTTAAAATACAAATGTTCCTCGTTTGACAATCGACCTGTTTAACGACGACTCAGACTTCCCACAGAGTCATACTGCTTGAACTTGTGACTTGCTGTTCGGATTTACAGCCCTTTTTGGAGTTCTATACATGCTGCTTACAGAGCTTCAGGGTCTTTTTTGTGCACACCACCTTATTTCTACAGTACTGTAATTTTTACTGGACTAAATGTACCGCACAATACGTTTCTGTTGTTATGCAATACAGTGCTTCACATGAGAGCCACAAAATAGAAGTGAAGTCATCACGTTGGACTTTTCCTTGCCCGTTTCTTTGTTCTGAATATCATATTGTACCCATGCGATATAATTCTTCATTTAGAAACCGATTCACTTAACGACCAGCCCAGGAGCAGAACTCGGCTGTTAACTGCAGCATGACCGCAGCGGCACGCTAACATAGTCACCGACTCTCACTCCCCAGATCCATCTCTTTACCAGGGTCTTGGGGACCCCAGGACCTCACACGGCTCCCCGTCTGCTCAGCAGTTAGCGAGGCTGCCCTGCCGCAGGCCCTGTGGTGGCCCCGCCCCCCTGCACACCTTGTCCTGCTTTGGAGGCCCCGCCTACACGTCTGCAGCTGCCCTGCTCTGGCACCAAGTGCCCGCTCCCTGGCAGGCCTCCTGCGTCCAGAGACCCAGCCGTGCCACGCCCCACGTCCCTCTGGGACCTTCGGGAAATGTTCCTACTTTGCACTTACATTTGTATGACTCATGCTTTTAAAGTCTGCAGGACATTTAAATTTTTATAAGAAGTTAAAATATGTAAAGTGAAAACTGCCACTCAGGTCCTGCTTTCAGTTCAGTCATGAACTTCTCGTGGAAAACCAGTGAGCCCCTTACCCCTCTGAGGTTCCACTTCTGCACTGCTGAAAAGCAGTTTGGTTTTTGCTTTCCTTAGGATCTACATTCTCTGTATTGAAATTGTTTGGGCCCTTGTTACAAAACAGAAAAGAGCCGGGCGTGGTGGCTCACACCTGTCCGGAGGCACTCGGGAGGCAGAGGCAGGAGGATTGCTATGAGTTTGAGGTTTGCCTGGGCTACATAGCTCCGGGCCAGCCTGAACTACGAAACGAGACCCTGTCTCAAAAAACAAAAACAAACAAACAACAACAACAAAAAAAACAAGTTACATTTGTAGTAGTTAGAAAACATTAGCTTTGAAATGTCCTTAAACATGCACTGCTTAGTACTGAAAAAAGGAAACAGCTGTTAAATGTTGGACAGAATTAAATGGAGGCTCCAGATGTGGTTTGAGTCCGTGAAAATGGATATTTAAACCCATAACCAGGCTCTAGGCCGTGGCCAGCATTTGGTCCTCCCCACGGGGATCCACGCTTCACCCCTTTCTCCCCGCTGGTGACTTCTGGTGCGGCTTCCCTCCGCCCTCGGCCCCGCCTCTCTCCCCCTGGTCTCTGCCCCATTTCCTTGCCGGGCAGCAGCACCACCGGGAGGCACAGCCTGAGGCCTTGAGGTCCAGCTGGGGGAATCTGCCCTGGTCTTTGAGTTCCAAACCTCAGGACGCTTTGTGAAGACATCAAGGAAACGAGTTTCTCTAATGTGATTTAAAACTAAATGGAATGTTCTGTCTTTATTTTCTTTTACTTTGCCGCATTTTGCATGGAAGTTATAGGTTACACTGCAGGCACTGCATCATCTTGATCTTTAAATATTATATTTCCCTGCTTTGAAGACCCGAGTGAAGTCTGATGACTGGCTATTTATAGAGCGGCAGTGGAGACGGTCACCCCAGGGGGCTTTGCCCCCCACCCCTACCCTGCATAACTGCATTGGGCTTTACATATTCAGGGTTGGAGGGCTTGGAGTTCGTTTGCATTTCTACAACCCTTTTCCAGTTCTTAGCCCCCTCACTTACTTATTGATGTCAACAGAAAATATTTACCCTTCCCTACTCTCCAGCACACCTAGCCTCGTTCCTGGAACGAAATTCCTACTCAATGGACAGCATCATGTGTAGACACTCTCAGGGCGAACCCCCAAGTTGAAGACCTTACACCTAAGAAAAGCGAAATGTAACAAGATGCTCCATAAGGCAATGGTGAGAGCAGTGTTGTTGTTTTCGTGGTAGTTCCTGCACTCGTTGAACACTGGTCACGTGCCTGACTGCACCATCCAAGCAGAGGTCTGATTTCCAGTGACAGCTGAGTAGCTTCCTCCAGGCTAACCCTTTGCAGCCATTTATGACACGTCCTTTGCCTCCTGGGAGCAGGAGCCGAGGTCGACCAGAAGCTCTTGCGGAGCCTGGCTTGGCGGAGCAAGGCTCTCGGGGGCGCTCAAGGCAAAGCAGGTGACCCAGAGTGAATGCGGGCGGCGGCGTGGGAGATCCACGCTGTCGTAAGGTCCATGCTTCTTGCATGGAGAGCTCTGCGTTACACCTGCTAAAGGGACAGGCACGGGAAGCTTTCATGGCAGGCAGTGAGCTTTCTCTCTTTTCTCCTTTTTGTTCTCCCTTCCTCTCTCCCTCCCTCCCCTCCTTCCTCCCTCCCTTCCTCCCTCCCTACCCTCCTTCCTTCCTTCCTTTCTTCCTTCCACCCTCCTTTCCTTTCCTTCCTTGTTTTTTGGCCAGTACTAGGAATTGAACCCAGGCCATCGCGTGTGTCCAGTAAGCACTTCACCCCTGCACTCCTGCCAGCTGCCGAAGTTGAGAGCCTCAGCCTTAGCCCCCGAGCGCCTGGGTTACAGGTGTCAGCCACCGCACCTTGCTAGCTGATGATGCTTCTAAGCAACACTAGAAAAGCAGGTGTCCTGTGTGTTTACCTACTTGGGAGCATGAGCATATTTATATGAGTGTGTGCTTATGTACACGTGTGTTTCTGTACATCAGTCCTTATAAATTATCTGTACATGTGTATATGAATACATATCAATACTTATGTTTATAAGTTAGTGGTATCTATACATGTCTTTGTGACCGTGAATCATACATGGTGCCTATACATGTAAATGAGCGTTGACGTATGTATGTGAGTGTGCATATACATTGCAGTTGCATATCTATCCAATATGTACATGTCTGTATAAACAGGTAGTTATATCTGTGTCTGTGCATCTGTGTGTGGATGTGTCTACATGTGAATGCACAAGTGTATATCTGTGAGTGTGTGCATCTTGTATATATATATGTCTAATCCAGACATATATGTGGATGTGTTTTTGTATGTATGTCTACACATGTGTACATCTCTATGCACATGCATGAGTTTTTCCTACATAATTTTGTATCTGCGCCTCTGAGTGTACATGTGTACCTGTCCCTGTGTGATTACTATATCTACACACATGGGTGTATCCTACATATTAAGGTCATGGGCGCTGGAGCAGACAAGAGCGAGTGGGCTCCAAGATCTTCTATTTTTCATCATAATTGTGTGGTCACTTACATTGTCTTCATTTACAGTTATGTGTTCCGGAAGCAGGGCCCTGGAATCCCAGGCACGTGGCACCAGTGCGGTATTCACTTACTTTCTCTTCCACACCTCGTATGTCGTAGTAAAGGTCATACAGAAAAGCTGGGAAATCCTTGGCTCAGAAGCCACTGCCACCGCTTGTCACCAGCTCTCGTGTTCTCTGGCTGCAGGACCCGAGGCCGAGACCGGAGACCCGAACCCCCTCGAGTGGCTCCAGCAGTTCCCAGGGCCCGGGCTCTTGTGTCCGCAGCGGTTAGAGTGCTGGCGTCCCTCCCGCCCGCCTGTGCTCTCCGGGGAGGAGGCTGTCTGTCCTGGTCTCCCCAGAGGTCGGGGCTTCCTGAGCAGCGGACGCAGGACTGTGTGCTGCTGTGTCTCCAGCAGGGAAGGGAGTGTGGTCAGCCTGGGCTTTGGGCCCCGAGGGCATCGCTGTGTGGTGTGTGCAGATTTCCGTCTATTTGTCCCTTTGCTCTTGCTTCTGAGAGTGCTCTTAGGACTCCAGATATGAAAAACTGGGTTATCAATAACCTTAGTTAATGACACATTCAGCACTGTCTCCCCTCTATTTTTATTGCATTAATAATTGCACATGTCACAAAATACAGCAAGCACCTGTGAAGTGGAGCAGATGCTGGCTTTGGACCGGAACCTTCACTACCGACTTGGCCGTCCATACTGCAGAAAGCAGCCCCAGGGGTGGGCACGCCCACTGCGCTGTCCAGCCCCCGTCGCTGGCCCTGCGGGAGAGACAGCCAGACTTCTGGGTTGCCTCTAATTTTTATCTTCCTTAGGATGTGCATCTGCATTTTTTCCAGCCCTTGGAATTGGTAGGCTCTTTCATCTTTCTCTGACTGAGTATAACTTTATATTGCATTACATTGTGTAATTTTATATTGTACTGTACGGTGTCCTCGCCCCCAGGGGGTCTAACTTACGTTCCCTGACCACGAGCGACGCTGAGCGCTCCGCACACGTCTGTGGATTATACATGTTCTCTACCGTCAGGTGTTTCTTCATCTCTTTTGTCAAATTTTCTTCCGAGTTGTTTGTGGTTTCCTTATTGGTTTGTTCGAGATGTGGGGAAATTATGGGATCATCTTGAGCTCGTGTCTACATCTGTAGAGAGACGAGGATGGTAACACGATGTCCCCAGGGCCGATGCAGGAGGGCGTGGGGAGCACTGTGGCGGTCAGGGGGGGAGCCCTTCTGCCCTGCCCGCCCCCAGCACTGCACAGGCTGCTTTTGCTGGATGTTCGCCCTGTCTGCTTATTGGTGTGACCAGGGGAGTCCTAGAGTGTTGGACTTCAGAGCAAACTCAGATTCCCTTGGAGGAAACAAAGTAAAAAAGACATAAATTCAGTGAAGTCCTTGGCAAAATGAAGGGGAGAGGAAGAAAGCAGTTTATCTTTCTAGCCCGGATCTGTTTATGTTTGATGTATGTATCAGTACGACTATGAGGATTAAAAAACATCGTGGACATTCAGAGCCAGGCAAGAGTCCGCGCTGCGGTGTGCAAGCCGCGCCCCGGGAGCCCCTGGCTTCAGGGCATGTGTCCCTCTGTGCGGATCGCCTCCCGCAGCCCCTGCAGCCGGCTGACCTGCATGCAGAGCGCCCCCGCTGGCGGCCGGGACGCAGCTGACCTCCAGGGCTCTGACGCGCTGCGGGCTGCGCTCGCCGCCTTTCAGTGTTTAATTCGCGCGCAGAGTCGCTGGCACAGGGAGGGGCGTGCTCGGCCCCTCCGGACCTTCTCGGGCTCCTGAGACCATCCCCACGGGGCCGGAGCGGCGGACGCTGCTGCTGCCTGCTGCAGTGCGGCATGCCCTCCCTCATCTGCCTCTATCTGTGCTCCAAGTCGCTCCTAGGATTCGGAGGTAAACTTCTTCTATTGCTGACTTTGATGCATTTGCAGGAAGTGGCCATTGTTAGTGGTTAGAGCTCTGAACTTGATCCACAGCGAAACAAATCCACATGTAAATTAAATGAGGGAACAGGAAAATTGCTCTTCAGTACACACTGCCTCTTAAATACCTGCTCATTCATGCCTCTGCTGTGCTAAGCGTTCTCTGCCTCTCCTCCGGCTTGAAAGCCGTGCTTTTCAGTTTTTAGCAGGGAAACCTGGAAACGGAAGCCGATGGAGTTTAGCTCCAACGACATCTCACTTCCTTCTGCCCGTCTTTGCGCACACCCGTCGGGGCTCTTTGCTCTGGGGACACAGGCGTGCAGAGTTTGACCTCAGCTCCTAGTTGTGATGGCAGCTTCCATTTAGGAAAGAGTTAAAGGCTTGAAGGCTCCCCAAGGACAAGCGTGTTGAGAGCTTAAGCTTAGACTTTGAAATTCATGAGCTGTGATGTGTTTTCTCTTGTGCCAAGAATGACACAGAAAAGTAGTGAAATAGAATTTGTTTTGTGAGTCGCTGTAAAAACAGCTATGATAACCTGACATCACTGGAGACCGGGCGCTACTCAAATGTCAGAGACCAGGGGCTGCCGCTCCTGGTTCAAGCCAGGGCGTCTTCTGACTGGACTGTCAGTGGGTGTCTGGCTTTTCAAGGATCCTTAGAAATGATTTTCAACAGTGGCTGACGTGAGCAGGGGCAATGCCCGAGGCTGCCCGAGAAGCAGCAGGCCCCCGGAGAGGCGAGGCTGAGCTGTTCTCATGGGGAAGCCTTTTCACTTCTCAGGGACTTCACAAAACGTGCACTTAACACTTCAGACGAGAGCATGTCCCATCTCTGTCACCGCCTCCTTCTAAGGGACCTGAGCCACGCGGCGGAGGACCCCAGCACCTTTTCCTGCCAACTACTCAATCACTAATACTCTAAGTCTTAATTCTTTTTCTGGTACTAGGGATTGAACTCAGGACCTTGCACTTGCCAGGCAGGCACATGCCACTGAGCTAAATCTCCAGCCCAAGTATCTCTTAACTCTTTCTTTTCCTGACCATAACACTCTAAAACAACACTATTATCTGGGAAATGTATCTTCACGTATGATACTTCCTGTATTTGCAGCATATTCTATTTTCCTAATTCTGAAATAGTTCTTAAGTTTTTCCATGCATTCAGAAATTTTGTTGCAAAACCATTTTAAAGTGTTTTTTCACACTGTAAGCCCTCCTCAGAGAACTGTTGCTTTTAGGATAAATTCCACCAGGACGTGCCTTTGGGGAGGCAACTGTCAGGAGCTGACACAAGTGACGGCCTCGTACCCGGATGGGCTCTGGGCCTGTAGTTTAGCAGGACCCACGAGGTTGTGCGTTGTTCATAATCGAACAGCTAATGGCAGAGGAAGCAGAGGGAACTATGGACAGACACAAGGTGCTCAGTCCTCCGTGCCCTGCGGCAGGAAGGGCTCTGCGATGCGAGCGAGGAGCTGGGCACATGCTGCCGTCTAGTGGTGCCAACACTCGAGGATGCGTGCTGCGCCGGGCTGCGCAGGGCTCTTCCGGCCGACTGGAGACCCTGGCATCGAGGCAGCGGGGCGCAGACCCGAGAGCCCAGGGCCGGTGACTCAACGCCCAGCCACGCTCATGTGGAATTCACCGTAGTGACAGCAGACACAGCAGGGGAGAGAGGCTCGCAGGCGCTTCTGGAGGAACAGGCAAGTGCTTCCGAGGGCTCCCCTGGGACGGTCACCCCGGACTGCGCCGGGGCGGGGTGTCAGGAGGCTCTTCGGAGAGCAGCCTGGCGTTCACTGCCTGGTCCGCCTGCCTCTCGCATGGTGGTGGCGAACCGACGGCACCTGCGCCGGGGTGGCTCCTTGACATCACTGAAAGCTCTAGAAGGTTCGCCGTCGCCGGGGCCGCTCAGAAGGAAGACAGGTGCTGACTGTGAAGCGCACTGTGCAGGAGAAGAAGCGAAACCTTCTACGTTCCAGAACATCGGTGCAGAGGTGACAGCGGGAGTCACGTACGTACCTGTACATACACATGGCGTGCGTCGCACAGAGGAGATCTGCACGTTGATTCCACCAGTGAATGAAATGCTCAGTGTTTGGCAGTCAACACGATGAAAACACACTCGGATGCGAAGCCCACCCTGGCAGCACATCTTCTGTGTCGTCACTAGAGAAGCAGAGAAAACCACACAATCAGCTGCAGTGTCGGGAGGGAACTTGACTTTGAATCTGCTGTGAAGGACGCACCGTGAACAGATCATTTCAACACGAAAATATTATTCATGTTATTAGAGCATCTACAAAGAAGGCATCATTCAGATGAATTAATATTTTTATTCTACTTGGCATTTACTGAGGATAGGTAGTTCTTCACTTAAATTGTATGACCTAGACTCAATTTCTCTTTTTAAAGATAGTGAAGTTTTCTTCGGTGCCTGTTTGTAAGCACATTGTATTTTGTAGGCACGATGTGAGTGATGATGGTGGTGGTGCTGCTGGTGTTTGCAATAACAAGTCGAGGCTTCTTCCCTGCACCAGAAGAGGGTCCCGACCAGGGGACATTAAGAGAGAAAGGCAGGGAATGGTGGGTGCTGAGGAAAGTGAGGTCCTGGGGTTTTTCAAACCCAACATTACAACGACCTGTGAGCCTGTAGAATTGTAAAGCAAGGCTTCCCTCCTAGAAGGCACAGCACATGGGGGTGCCCACGCAGTCTCCGGCCACAGAGCTCCCGACACCCCCTCACGTGGCTACCAGAGTCGACAGTTGAGTCTCTGCCAGTCGGAGCTACGTGGCTACTTTAGCCCGAAGACACCCCCATCGCCCTTGGCCAGGGCATTTTTCTACATGTCGCCCTTTGCTTTCGAATGAAGCTGCTCCCTTAAATGTGTAGGTAGAAGTCCAGTGACAGGTTTGGGATCATTTTTAGACTTGCCGATGTGTGGGGCCCAAATGGTGATGTAGTTGTTATGCAACTATATCATTTATAGACATTTATAGACCTGCTTCATAAATGTGTCTCATAGAGACGACACGCAATAGGTAGGGCCTGCAGTGTCACCTTAGGATATAAATCACGACGTGCCCAACTGCGACCTCTGGACATCCTGAGGGGTGACCCTGTCGTCACACAAAACTGCTTTCTTCTTTGCCGCCAAGAGAGATCTCCCATCTTTCTCTTCCATCCCTCCTGGCTCCCACCCTCCGGTGCCTCCTCCCCCTTCTCCTGTGATGCTGGGCCTCACACGGGCCCTAACTGAGGTGCTGCAAAGCGATATTCCTCATTCTGCATGGATTTCTAAAATAGAAGAAAGCCTGTGTCATTTAACACTTTTTCTGTTTTGTAAGGTTAGGGATTGAGCCCAGAACCTTTCTCATACTATAGAAGCTCACTGAGCTACAATCCAGCCCAATCTATCTGTCTGTCTGTCTGTCTGTCTATCTATCTATCTATCTATCTATCTATCTATCTATCTATCTATTATTATTATTATTATCTATCCATCTATCTATCTATCTATCTAATCTATCATTTATAGACAGGGTCCCACTGTGTAGTTCAGGCTGGCCCTGAACTCACTGTGTAATCCAGGCAAGCCTCAAACTCAGCAATCCTTCTGCCTCAGCCTCCTTAATAGCTGGGATTATAGGTAGCCACCACTGTGCCTGTCTTGTTGTAGGTTAGTTCCTATCCTGCACTGCACTAAAACAGACTGGAGGGGGCCGGAGGGTTAGCTCAGTGGTTCCGGCGCCTGCCTCGCAAGCGTAAGGACCTGAGTTCAATCCCCGGTTACCACATATAATGCTGGGCGTGGTGGCTCACGCCTGTCATCCCAGCACTCGGGAGGCAGAGACGGGAGGATTGCTGAGTTCGCGGCGGCTTGCCTGGGCACCATAGTGAGCTCAGGGCCAGCCTGAA